>MU739008.1:19377-46397 GCA_026770625.1 Nicotiana glauca | reverse complement strand
CTTGAATCCGTCGTGATTTGATGATTTTTGTGTTAAAGGACGTGTTTTTATGATTGGAACAAGTTCTTATGATGTTTTGGAGTGGGTTGGTGTTTTAGGTTGGGGCCCCGGGGGCCTCGGGATGGTTTCGGATGATGAATCGGGAGTTGAGATGCTTGGAATTGCAGCAGGTTGTGAACCTTCTGTTGTTTCCACATCGGCGGTTGAAGAGCCACTTAAGCGGTCCCGCAGATGCGGTATGATGATCGCAGAAGCAGCCCTTTGAGGCCTGGGCATTTTTCGCAAAATCGGACTACGCATAAGCGGTATTTGACCACAGAAGCGGTCTAGTGCTAATTGGTTAAGAATGCAGAAGCGGTCCATTGATCGCAAAGGCGGCTACCGCAGAAGTGGTATAAGACCGCAGAAGCGGTCCATTTGAATATAAGTGAAACCGTAGAAGCGGCCAGGAATGCGCAGAAGCGGTCCCGCAGAAGCGGTAGCGCAGAAGCGGTAGCGGGACCGCAAAAGCGAAAATCTCAGAATGGTTTATAACATTTCATCCGCGAACCCAAGCTCATTTCCACCATTTTGAGTGATCTTGGGAGCATTTGTTGAGGGTTTTCAAGGGGCTTCGACTGGGAATCGTTGGAGGTAAGTTTTATGAGTTAAATACATGATTATATATAAGAATCATCCTTGAATTTCATGAGGTTATAGCCAAAATGTAAGAAATTAGGGGTTGAAGCAAAAATATTCTAAATTTGGAATTGATAGGTCATTTGAGTTCGGATTCGGGAGTTCTTGGTATGTATGGACTCGTGGCGAGACGAGGATTCCAAAAATGTAAGTTTTATAATTTTTTGAGAAGCGGGCCCGGGGCTCGGATTTTTGCTAGTTTCGAGGTTTTTGCTATAACTCGATTGTTTTCGATTGGGTATTATCCCATTTGCATATTGTGATGTATTCGCTCTGTTTTTGGCTAGTTTCTACGCGTGTGGAGGCCAATTTGAAGGGCAAAGGCATCGCGAGCTTCAGATTTCGCCAGTTCGAGGTGAGTAATATTTGTGAATGATATTCTGAGGGTTTAAAACCCCGGATTTGCACATCTTAGTGCTGTGTTGGGGTGACTTGCACGCTGGACCCGAGCATAGGGTAGAGCAGCGTTGGGGATTGTGACTTGGTCCGTCCCGATTGTTGGCATTTACCGCGTATTTGCAAATGATTTGTTGTTATCATTATGATTTGGTCTCATTGCCATACTTGGGGCTTATTGCCGATTGTTTGAACTCTTTATGAATTATGATCACTGTTTTCCCTCACTTTTTGAAATACTATTTGAACTCAGTCCGTGCGATTTACACTGTTTTATGAACTCAACTATATTTTACTCAAACCTGGAGTTTTAACTGATATTTAAACTACTATTTGAGCTGAGTATCACTGTTTTACTGATGCCCGAGGGGCTTTTTTGACTATTTTTGGACTGATTGGGGCCGAGGGCCATATGTGAGGGCATGATGAGTGATGTGAGGAGGCTTTCAGGCCTCGAGTGTTATGTGAGGAGGCTTCCAGGCCTCGAGTGTTATGTGAGGAGGCTTTAAAGCCTCGAGTGTATTGAGAGCAGGCTTTCAGGCCTTGTGTTGATATTATTCAGGCTTTCAGGCCTTATTGATTGCGCTTGGGCTGAAGGAGCCCCTCCGGAGTCTTCACACCCACAGTGAGCGCAGGGTACCCCTTTGATATGAACAATGGTAACAATGACACTGTTGTATGTGTTTCGGTCAGGTAACAATGACTGACCAGTCAGGTAACAATGACTGACTAGTGGTAACAATGACACTGAAATACTTTGGTCAGGTAACAATGGATAACCGGTCAGGTAACAATGGCTGACCTTATTTGTGTATTCTTGTTCAATTGATTTCTTTAAAGAGAATGTTTTTGCTATAATTTCATGGATTCTACTGTCTATTTGGTTTACTGCTTAAGATAGCATTATTTGTGCCTTTTTGGGATTTTGTACTTTCAGTTGTTATTCACTTTTATTACCACTGAGTTGGAAGTACTCACTTTACTCCCTGCACCATGCGTGCAGTTGCAGGTATTGTCAACCTGGTAGCGGGTTATTAGCAGGACTGAAGGCCATATTGTGCTAGTTGATCAAGGTGACCGCCAGAGTTCGCGGCACCGCATTCCACTTTTGAATTTCAGTTTTATCTTGTATACATGTACTTTGTTTGGTCCAGTAGTAGTGTTCCTACTCGTTAGATGCTCGTGACTTGTGACACCCCGGTCTGGTTGTATTGGGATGGAATTGATAGTTAAACGCCACTAAGATGTATTTTCTATTAATTATGTTTAATAGATGTTTAATAAGAGGATTTGGGGGTTGTTGGTTGGCCTTGTCTTCAAGAGAGGCGCCATCACGACCTGATATGGAATTTGGCTCGTGACAAACTCAAATTTAATTTTTTATCAAACTAAAATAATACAAACTGTGTACATTAGGTTAGATATTTTATCTTTAATTTATAAATTCTAGGGAGTTCCACATAAAAAAAAATCCTAAGTAATTGAATATGTGATTGAAATGTCGCCACTCGATCCTTGATCTTCTTGCATTCAAGAATTAAAATGTACCCTGTAATTTTAAAAGAAACAATAATTAGCACAAAAATGATGAGCAAACCCAAGGAAAATTTCAATACAAAGGTCAAGTTTAATTTATTAAAATGCTACTTATAGAATTTCAATAAGAAAAATATAGTCCTGATATTCTTTTACAAGAATTTTTAACAAATAACAAAAGGGAAAAACTCAAAGCAACAACACCAGTCAACACACTTGTACACCTTTTAAAACATTTCTTAAGGAATCTTCATCCCAACATTACATCCTAATTATTTTCAAGTTCCCACGCAATATTTATAACAAATAAGATACAATATTTATCAAATTATTGGGATAACCTGCAAAATTTAACCAAAAAATCTAAGTCAAATAAATATAATGAGATTCAAAAACCTTAAAATATAGACATATGAATGTAACTCGGAATTAAGAAGGCATCAATTTCAATGGTAGAAGAAATGGGAAAGCAGGAGGATGGGGTGGCGAGAGACAGGGGGAGAATATGAGGTTAGGTTTTGGTTTGTCTTTGGTATTGCTTTACTTTTCCGTATATACTACCATTGTTGACTTTTTTTTTACTTTTTACTAAAATAAAAGTACAAAGTAGTATACTTTTTCAGTGATATAAGTAAATCTATAAATGCAAATAAATTAAATAACAAAACAAATATATGTAAGAAAATTACCAACGCAATTTTTTAATTATAGAATTTACATTAAGCAAGATAGAAAAAAACAACTATTTGCATAAAAGATTTACAATTTTTTCTGTCTTATGTGATTTTTTTTAGATTTGTTATATCCTCATATTTCAATTATATTAGCTTATTATTTTTAGTTTTTTAATTATATTAATGATAATTATTATATCTATTCTATCTATATTATTATAAAAATACGAATAATTTATGTTAAATATTGAACGACTAAAATATTCCTGTAATATTGATCGGCTTTTATGCTCTTAAGTATTTCTATAATTTAAAGATCTAATTGCCGGTAACTTACCTAATGATAGAATTCTTTTTCGACTTAAACTATACATATACCCGACCCTATAATGTTGATCCTACTTGAATTAGAAAATTATTGTTCCTAATTACAATATTTTATAACAATGCACGTAATAAAAGAAAGATACCTACTAAAAGAAGATTTAGTACTACGTTATAGAAAACATGTATAACATTTTAAACAATGTTGAAATTCTTTCTATTCTTTAAATCCTTAATTTGTATTTATTACATATAAAGCTACAATTAAGTTAAGTTAGTATCGTGTACCTAAATATATTGAAAAATAAAACAAATTGAGTTAATTTATTACATGAGTTAATTTTGAGTAATTAAGTTAAGTTAAGTTAAGTTAATTTATGTTAAGTTATTACATATTTCAAACAAATTGAGTTAATTTTTAAAATATTACATAATAAAAAATTAATTAATTGATAATTTTTTAAAATATAAAATATAATTTAAAGTGTTAAAATAATAGGGAAACGTTTAGAGGAACTTTTTTATTTTACATGATAATAAAGTGTCACGATCCGGATTTCCCACCATCGAGAGTCGTGATGGTGCCTATTGTCGGAGCTAGGCAAGCCATTCCATACAACATCTCTACTATTTTCTTTTAAACAATTATAATAAACTAACATGATAATCAAATGCGGAAGACTTATAAATACTTAAATAACTGCAAACGGAAAAATACGGAAGTTTTCAAGATTCACTTCTACCCAGTTGTGAGCACGTGATTTTTGCTTCTCGGAAACTACTCTAAAAGAAATCGAAAAATAATACAAGTTACCTTCGGGTACAATTTTGAGGATTTACGGGACGTTTTGGTAATTGTTTGGTCCGTAAAATGCTCACCTTGTTATAGTTAAATAAAAATATAAAAGTATATGTTACATGCATTTAGGAGTTAATTGTGCGTTCTTAGAAATTAATTAACCATAATTTGATTAAAAGAAAATTACAAAAATATGCATTTCGTGTCTTGTCATTGTGTGATTTTATTCTTCATTTGTGTATTAATGGTTGTGAGTAGTAATTAATATTTGTGTGATTTTTATTTAAATATTGTAAATTATTTAGGAATTTTGGTTAATTAAGAAAGAAGGAAAGGGTTGAAATTGAAAAGGATTCGGACTTGGGCTCCATAAATAGAGACCAAAACCAGGCCCAATTCCATGCCAAATCCGGTCCAAGACCAGGTCTTTTAGAGACGCCCTCCAAACGACGTCGTATTGGCGTCTCTATTTCGAGCCGTTGATCAAATCAACTGGACAGCCCAGATCAGGCCTCCCTTTAATCCAAACGGCGTCGCTTTGGTGCGACTGATCTAAACCGTCTATCCTATCTCATCAAACGGCCCCAAGCTTTCCATTTAACCCGACCCGTTCACCCTTGAGACCAACCCAGTCTCATTTAATTGAGACGACGTCGTTCTCTCCCTGGAAAGAGATCCTGGCCATCAATCCAACTTGATCCAACGGCCAGAATCTCATATTCTACCTCGTATATAAGCCTAACCCCTTACCCCACCCCCTTATCCAAAGCACCCCCCCTTCCATCGTCTCTCTCAGAGACGAACCAAACATTCCCCAAAACCCTAGTAGCCGCCACCCCTCCCCTTCGCCGTAAACCCAGCGGCAACGATACCGGTGACCACCATTTTAACACCACAGAACCCCCATCACAACCTGAACCCAAATCCACAAGCCTCTTGGCTCGAATCTAGATACATCTTCTCGAATCTTCAATCGAAGATTCGAGCCAAAACTCAACCTATGCCAAACCATCCCAAATTGATACCTAACACTCCCATGGCCTCCCTCGTAACCAAACCAATACTGGTTTGGTTCGAATCTAACAAAAAAAATCCCAAATCCCAAATCACCCGTATGAACCCTAGAAATCCAAAAAGTTGGGGTTCTGTCTAATTCGATGGGAGATTGAGGTCTAATAGACCTTAATCTAGGTGTTCTCAACTGAGAACACCCCGATTAAGGTCCGTTCGACCTAAAATGGACGAGTCCAGTTGAGTCCAAGGGGTCGTTTGTTCCCGAAGCCTGTTTAAAAGGATAAGTCATCCCTTCTTCCTTCTTTTCTTATATGTATTGTATGTTATTTAAGTCATTTGATTTTTATCATTTTTTGTTTTCCTTCATTTTTTTGTTCTTCTCCATAAGACCTTTTATTTGGTCGATTATTTGTTTCTGTTGGTTGTTAATTGTGGTTGTTATAGAATACATATTCGATTCTATTAATATCGTCGAATAATTAGTTTCGTATTTCCCATGTTTCGTCCGAAAGCTGTGAATCACTAGGTTGTATGTCGATTATTTGTTATCGGTTATATGTGTTGTAATTGATTAAATGAATATCGTTGATTAGTTGTATAGGTTTGTTTATTAGAACAATGTGACAATGATGTTATTAATATTGTCTAATTTAGTCCAAATCATTGCTTGAATTGAATCCTACTGCGTTTATTGCTGAGTTTAATGGATAGCTGGATACGTCTTGAGTTTAAGATTACATTTTTAGTTAAGCTTAAATTCAGAATCTAGGTTGGTTATAGATGCATTCTTAATAAGTTTTCAAGGGTAGTTTGGAGTTTGAGAAGTTGAAAACGGTCCAGTGAGTTGGTTGTCAGGTGATACTAGTGGATTAATAAGTTAATACATTGATCAAGTACACTTTAGAGTCAAGGAAAAGGAGTCACATGGGCACCCTTTCACAACGTTGGGGGATTTTTGAATAGAAAAATGCTGCCCATACTTAATTAAAATAGGAAAACAGGCTGCCCATACACATGTGATTTAAATAAAGGAAGAAACTGGTCAGTGGAAGTACTGACTAATATTTGATATTCTGAGTGGGGAATTCAATGAATATTATGGTTAAAAATGGTTTCCTAATGAGCTTTAGTATTTAAACAGGCTGTAAGGGACTTTGATTTTGGTTATATAAGAAAATTTCAGACACAGTAGAAAAGGATCTTCTTCCAGTTTTTTAAATCATGGAGAGTTTGAAAGAAAAACTGTTCCATTACCCTTTTTTTGAGTCTGCTTTCCAGTTCGATAACCGAACTTCAACTTCTATAAGTCCTTGAATATCAGAATAGAGTTTTGAACTGTTGATCCTACCTAGTGATACTATTACATTAGTCTGGCGATGAAAAACAATAAGATTCATCTTGTTTTCTGTGCTATATTGAAGATTCAAAACATTTGAGTGTGTTCGTTTGATTTGTGTATAGTATAACCTGTTTGGCTGTTAGTTTTTCAAACTGGTTTTCGAGTCTTGCTGGGTTCTAAGCTGTTTCCTTTTGCTACTGCCGGGCCTGTTGTTTATTTGCTGTTGTTATAGCTTGCTGCTGATTCGTCTACTTCATCTCTATTCCATTCCAGGTATACAGATTTGAACTCATGTCGGTGTAGACTTGAATTGAAGTTTGAAATAAAAATTCTCATTGGGTTTACGTGCCTGGATCACTTCCTGTTGTTTCATAGTTAGATTAGCTCTGATGTGTACATTTGTTAGTTGTAAGGTGTATACCTATATAATTTGGACTGTTGTAGTTTGATTTAAATCATTGACTGTAAAACTGAGTTGATGTTTCTCGATAGCATGTGAATTCTGTCGATATTAGTACTAGCTTAATTTGTTTTTTTAGTTCAAAGTTTGTATTGATTAACGGTTAGATAAAAATAGTGAGTTAAAAGCAGACAATTTCATATCTGATAGTGAATTATCCGAACTAGTTCTGTAACGTAGTAATTAGTCTCCTTATTAGTTTGTAGCCTTCCACTAACCATCTGTCCTAGTTTAATAAGTCACGCGCGAACAAATGTTTTCAATCTAGTTTGACAAGAGAAGTTGAGATGTATATATAAAATCAGAATATAAATGCTCGTTTTGTTTTAGAGGTTCATTGACTCGGCTGCTTTTCCGATTAGTTAGTAACGAGTTAGCTTAAAAATTTGAATCACTTTGTGTATCATCGCTTCGCATGGAGTAATTGGAAATAACTTCAAACAGATTTTGGTTTTATATAAATTAAGAGGTTGCTAAGGTTCGATAGCCGTCCTACCCGGTTAAGCGAAAATAAATGACCCAGGCACACGTTCGACTTGCACATTCGTTAGGGGCCTGGGTCTATGTTGTGATTAGGCCCCTTTTCTGTTTAAAGTTTTAAATGTATAGTTTTAACATAATAAAGCGGTTTAAAGTTAATAAAAGCACATAATTTATAACATGTATTAAAATCAGATATTTTAGCCATTTATAATAGTTTAAGCGACCGTGCTAGAACCACGGGATCCGGGGTGCCTAACACCTTCCCTCGGGTCAACAGAATTCCTTACTGAGAATTTTTGGTTTGCAGACTTCATTTGTAAAGTTGAAAATTTCCTCGATTTGGGATTTCAATAAATCGGTGACTTGGGACACCATTATTTATTCCAAGTGGCGACTCTGAAATACATAAATAATCCTATTTCGAATATTGTCACTTTAAGTGGAAAAACTCCCCTCGTATTTACCCTCCGGGCTAGGGTGCGTAAAAGGAGGTGTGACAGCTCAGGGTTCAAGAATTCGGGCTTTGAATAATTATTGTATTTAGCTTATTTATTATCTGATCTTTACTATATGTTTGTCTTAATGTGCTAAATGTTGCTTCTACCGCTTTGATATTTTGTGAAGTGTATATAAAGTGTGCCGAACCTCTGAGTCTTCTTGAAATTAAAATTTGGCATTTGCTTGACATAGCCCGCTTTCTTTGAGATAGCCGAGGTGCTTGGCACCCGGTGAAGGATTTTAGTCACACATGCTTTAGGTGGGGAGCACCACCAGTTAAGCCGGAAAGCAATGCTACCGGTACACTAACCCTCCTCGGCTCGAGTTGTCCGCTCGAGTAAGCCAGTCTAGATACTTTCTCCAACAGGATGTTAACTTAGAATAACAAAGCCTCATGCCGGATCCCTAATAGGAATGTTTGTTTGCATCATGTGCATTTTCGACATAGGAGACTCAACACAGGGGTTGGGTCTGTCTAGGACAAGTGTACCTGAAATGAAAAGACCACCATGATGCATCCTGTTTGTGCATTTATTTGTTTCGGACCTGCATGCTGACCGGTTTATTTGAAAAAAAAAAAAGGAAAAAGAAAAAAAAGAGTTGAAGAAGGAAATAGCACTGTATAGGGTTAAGGGATTTAATCACATGTTTTGAAAATACCAACGCCCAAATAATGTCGAAACTTTGTTGAATTTTTTTTGGAAAAAAAAATGTAAAAAAGGGGTTTCATTTACAAAAATAGTTTGTTTTGTTGAACTACGCAAGTTTGATTCTCACTGGATGTGGGATACGTAGGCAACCCATATCAGGCTCAACTATTTTCTTTTTCAAAATGTCCTTAGTCAAGGAAATACCATTCTTGGGAAACCAGCCAAACGCCTACAAAAGGGCGCCGAAGGACTTGTTTCGCAAGAACATCTACCTATGTGTCGTACTGGATCCTTTTACTCAGCCTTCAAATCTTCTTCAAGTGCTGAAAGGCCGTGTTAACAAGACCGGATTTTTTTAAAATAGCAACAAGTAATAAAAATTTTCTCTTCATAAAAAAAACAAATGTTTTGATCATAGTCTGTATATGGCTTAGGAAAGTCTTAAAATTTATTTTTATTTATCTTTTCTAGGATCAACATGATTCCCCCACAAAGAAATGGTCAGAAGAGGGCAAGAGATGAAACGACTCCTATGTTCATGGCCCGAGATGAGACCCCGAACCTTCTCTGTAATTGGTGGTCTAGTTTTGCTACTTGGGAACGAAATCAAGTTTTCAAGCACCTCAAATTTCTTCCAGACATCATGGGAATTGAGCCAAACAGGGATCTGATTGGGGCTTTGGTGAATTATTGGGACCTAACAAATAATGTCTTCAGATTCAAAGATTGTGAAATGACACCCACCTTAGAAGAATTAGGTGGGCTCACAGGATTTGGGAAGGATCTTTACAGAAAAAAAACCCGTCGCTCCCAGAAAGGTGGGTGTGAATAACTTTTTAAAGAAATTATGCCTCCGTCGAATCCCAATGGATTGCTTAAATGAAGGTTGGGTTCCCTTGAAGTACCTTTACGATAGTTTTGGTGACAAGAAAGGTTTTGAGAGATTCTCAACCACGGAATTCGTCAACCAATTAAGTTACGACACCTGGGGGGATTTGAGAACCTTCGCATTCATGATTGCTTTTCTAGAGACAATGGTCTTTCCAGAGCGTGATGGGCGCATAAGAATTCGTTTATCAGCAGTGGTCTCTTATTTGCAAATTAGCGAAGAACATACTATTCTTCCTATGATATTGGGGGACATTTTTCGAGAATTAACTCGATGCCAAGAAGGTGGAGATTATTTCGAAGGATGTAACATCTTGCTGCAAATGTGGTTTATAGAGCATCTTTATCATCGCCCAATAGTGATAAATTTCAACGAAGATTGGCTGAATTACATTCGTTGCCATCCAAGCAGGGTTGCATGTTGTAATCTTCCGGACGGATTAAAGGCCTGGCGGGAATTACTCAGTTCCTTGGAAGTAGATAAACTCACTTGGAACTATTATTGGTTCCCTTCTACTAAGGTTATGCACATGTCGACATATCGCCCTTTCTACA
Organism: Nicotiana glauca; assembly: GCA_026770625.1. Lineage (NCBI taxonomy): Eukaryota > Viridiplantae > Streptophyta > Magnoliopsida > Solanales > Solanaceae > Nicotiana > Nicotiana glauca. Next base: position 36,103 of record MU739008.1, on the reverse strand, counting down.
TACTCATGGGTTTCAGGGGTTTCCATCCATATGCACCATTACGCGTCATGCGCCAGTTAGGGAGAGAACAAAAGAGACCCCCGACTGAGGATATGCGTCCATTCGTGTGGGAATTCACAACAGAGGAACTCCCAAAGGAATCTTATGCACAAAAGGTTAGGTTTGGTAGTCGATTCTCTGAAATCAATAAAATGGTGGTTGACCAAGAACGAGGAGAGGTAAGCTTCGCATACCTCGAGTGGTTCCACAACCAGGCGGTACCCGAGCAAAGAGCAGAAAGGTCTGTGAAGTATGCAGACGATTGGGAGAGGGAGATAGAGTCCAGAGTCAGGAAGGCTAAAAGCGAAACGGCACGAGAATTTCAATCTCATATTGACACTTTGCAAGAAGATAAAGGAATACTAGAAGCAGCCATGGACATACAACAGGCTGATTTCGATTAGGAAAGGTTTGATTGGGTACAGGAGAAGCAAGCACTCCAAGCCCAAATTCAAAATATGAAGTCAACCGTAAAGAGGTCAAAAAGGAGCCAAGTCGATGAGGTACTCATAAATAGTTTGGAAAAGAAAGCCCTCAAATATCAAGAAGACTTGGAGAAAGCGGAAGACACTCTGACCGCGATTAGGGCCAAATGGACGAGGGGAGCACAACAACGGGCACTTCATCTGCAAAAAATAAAAATAGATTACGAGGCGATCATCACCGGCCTGAGAGGAACAAATTCCATTCCTGAAGAGCGGGTCTTTAAACAAGCCCGGGTCGCCAGGAGAGATAGAAACCGTTGCTACGACTTGATAGCACGAATAGAAAAACAAATGGATAAGTTCCTGGGCCAACTCACTGACAATGCTCGGATACTAGGGGCAAATAATCAACAAATAGAGCAACTGCTTAGGGAAAAGGATAGGATCAGGGTTATAATCGAAGAGATCGGGCACTACATCACCATGAGGTGCCTAGCACGTGAGCAAATGCCCCGCACTGCCATCTTTTCTTCGGTTATGGGATATGTCCACCAAATCATGGAAGATTTGAGAAGTCTGCAAAGGGATATCGTGCCGAAACACGCAGCAAGGCCAAACAACGCCCCACGGATGCAAAAGATAAAATCTTTGAAGCATGTTTAGTTGAGTCTGTATTTTCTTTATCTTTTAGAGTCTGTTGTCCGTTTCAAGTTTGTACATCTCTTTTGCATCAAGGTCTTTAGTTTCCATTTTTTTTTTAAAAAAAAATTTAGCCTTGTAAACAGAATATTTTGACAATAAAAAAAAATCCCAAAAAAAAAGAGTGATGTCTTTATTTTACACTTGTGACCCGAACTACGCTAGGTCTGATTCATGCGGGGACATGATATGTAGGCAATCCACATAAGATTCGACCACCATTAAAAGAAAATTAAAAAAAAGGAAGAAGCAAAGAAATAAAGAGAAGTTTTGGAGGCATTTAAAAGGAGAGCATAAAGAGAAGCTGGAATGACGCATGCAACCAATGCAAAACATGTAGAAACATACTTAACTGTATAGGTGCATCACACCCCAACGTGAGATTACCTATCTATTATTTGTTTTAAACTAACCGTTTGCTTGCTGCGAGATCCAGGTTTTACAGAAAGGTGGTTGGTTTTGTGGTAGACTGGCCTCACATTCATACTTTACGAGGTCGAAGGGAAGTGTTCAACCACCCATCACAAAAAGAAGTGTTCACACTTACTTCACAAGGTCCAAAGGAAGTATAGAAATGTCTTCAGAAATCACTCCTCCAATAATTCCTATTTCAGAGGAGAGTTCAATCACGACCATCCCAACTTCTGAATTAGCTACTGCTGAGGAGAACAGAATCCTGCATCTCTGCATGTTAGAAATGTTGGACGACTGGAACAATGGAAGAAAGCCACCAAGTGTGATCCCTGGATTCCCCGAGTTGTTTGCTAGGACAGGCGGGACTTCCAACGTCCCCATAAGTTATCCAACTACCCCATTCGGGTATCCTACCAATTCGGTTCACTCTGCCGGATCACCTTCTGAGTCTCACCCACAAGTGTCGGCGGCAGGGGCGACCTTAAACACAGTCACCGCACCATCTTGTCCAGCTGCGGCACAACCCACTTTGCACAGGCCTAACTGTGACTCATCCTCGTTGACATTCCAAGCACCATCTTTCTCATTGGAACCTACCCGGTTTACTGCCAATGCATACCCTCAGCATCCTCAATACGAGTTTATACATGGGCAAGACAAAAATCCCAGAGCGTCCGAGTAGGATTAGATTGACAAGAGAATGAGAAGCCTCGAGCAAAGTTTGAAGAACATGCAAGGTTTGAGCGGGCAGAAGAGTGTCTCCTATGCAGATCTATGTATGTTCCCTCATGTCCATTTGCCGTCAGGTTTCAGAACACCTAAATTTGAAAAGTATGACGAGCATGGAGACCCCATCACTCATTTGAAGAAGTATTGCAACCAGTTGCGAGGAGCCGATATCAGGGAAGAATTGTTGATGGCATACTTCGGGGAAAGCTTGATCGCTATTGCTTCCGAATGGTTTATGGATCAAGACATCTCCCGTTGGCATATATGGTATGATCTCGCCCGAGGATTTTTTCGGCAGTTCCAATAAAACATAGACATTGCACCGGATAGGAATTCTTTGACAAATCAAAAGAAGAAATCCTCAGAGAATTTCAGAGAGTACGCCATTAAGTGGCACGAGCAAGCTTCAAGAGTAAATCCTCCCATGGATGAGATGGATATGGTCACTGTCTTCTTGCAAGCCCAAGAGCCTGATTACTTCCGGAACATGATGTCGGCCATGGGAAAGCCTTTTGCAGAAGCAATCAAAATTGGGGAAATGGTAGAGAATGGTCTGAAAACGGTAAGAATTTTGAGCCAGGCAGCCATGAGAGCAACCTCCCAAGCCATCCAAGGTGGGTCCGGAGGAATAACAAGGGGCAAGAAAAGGGAAGAGACGTCCATGGCAGTGTTAGGAACAAGAGAATATCGTAACCCCAAGCCCCGTTTTCCAGAAAGAACCCCGCAACACTACTACCCCCATCAGGATGTGGCCTATGCTCCTCAGTCGTACATGGTCATGAATGCTCAACCCTATGGCAGACCACCGCAACAAATCAACCGAAACCAAGCTCCACCTCCCAGAAACCATCTTCCTTACCGAAACTACTATAATCCCCAACCGTCACAGAATAACTTCCGTCCTCGGGAACCACCCAGGAGACAAACTTTCACCCCTATCGGTGAACCATATTCTGAGTTATTCCCGAAGCTTGTCCAAATGGGTTTCCTACAACCCATACCACCAAACAGGCAAAACCCAGAATCACTATCATATCAGCGGGGTGTCAGATGTGCTTATCATTCAGGGGCAGAAGGGCACGATACGAACAATTGCTGGATTTTAAAAAGGGTAGTGGAGGTTTTGATAGAATAGAGAAAGATAGTTGTAAGGGACGAGGAGGTCCCAAATGTGAATAATAATCCCTTGCCCGTTCACAATAATGGGCCAGTGATCGGGATAATCTGTGAAGACGAGGAGTTTGATCCCGCCTTGAAGGCCATAATTGCCATTGTTGATACCGAAAGAAAGCCTACATCAACCCCGAAGCAAGAGAAAAGGGAAAAGAAGACTAAACCTATCAAGTCTGAGCTTGAAAGGAAGGTTGAAACAAAGACAGAGACGAAGGTGCCTCCGCAAAATGAGGTTCTCTATATTTCACGAGGTCGCTCAGAGAAGCCGCAAAGATTAGAATTGAAAAAGGGAATACCGATGTATGTACCGAAAGGAGCCTATGTGGTCCGGGGGACGATTAAACCACCTCGACTGAATAAGCCTGTGGTTATCGGACGCGTGCCACAGAAGCCAATAACGGACCCGTCTGCGGTACCATGGAATTATCAACGGACGTTGGTTACTTACAAAGGAAAGGAAATCACAGGGGAACTTCCGGCAAATACTTCTGCTGGGAAGTATTCAGACATAAAAGAAGTGAACAATGCTACACGGAAGCGCTTCCCACCCAAGAAGCCTGTAATTGCTGAAGAAGTAGAGGCTTTCTTCCAAAAAATGAAGATGCCTGATTTTGAAGTAGTGGATCAGTTCCGCAAGAACCCTGAACAAGTATCTATGTTGTCTTTGCTAATGAGGTCTGTCGAGCATCAGAAGATCCTGCTGAAAACCTTGAATGAAGTGTATGTGCCGGCTGAGACTTCAGTCGAACAACTCGAAAGAATGACGGAAAGGTTCTTTGCGGTTAATCAAATCTCTTTCAGTAAGAACGATTTATCTCCGGAGGGGGCGGCCCACAACAAAGCCTTGCATTTGACAGTTAAGTGTGAAGACTACTACGTCAAACGAGTAATGTTGGATGGGGGTTCGGGTGTTGACATTTGCCCACTCTCTACGTTGCAGGAAATGGGATTTGGGACCAAAAGGATTCGCCCCAATAACGTATGTGTAAGAGCTTTTGATGGCATCAAGAGGGATACTCTCGGATAAATAGACATGATATTGACTATCGGGCCAGTAGATTTCGAAGTAACTTTCCAGGTGTTGGATATGGACACGTCTTACAACTTTCTCCTCGGAAGACCTTGGATCCACATTGCAGGGGCTGTACCCTCGACTCTCCACCAAATGGTGAAGTTTGAATATGAAGATCGGGAAATTGTGGTCCACGGAGAGTACGAACATTCTATTTATCGGGACCCATCCATCCCATGTCTCGAAGCAAGAGAGGGAAGTGAGCACATAGTTTATCAGGCTTTCAAGTTGTATTGGCAGAACAATATGAAGAAGGGAGCTCTTGCCCCCAACATTTATTGTCCAATGCATCAATCATTGTTGCTAAAGAAATGATCCGAGGAGGATTCAAACCGGGAAAAAGACTTGGAAAATCACTACAAGGAATAGCTGAACCCATCACCTTACCTTCAACTGAGAAGTTCTTTGGGATAGACTTCCACCCCACCCCATGTGATGAAGATTGGGCGAATAAGAGAAAGAATGAGGGATGGGATTTACCTCAACCACTACTACACTTGTACGAGACCTTCGTCAGTCCAAGGTATGATGAAGAAGAAGAGGATGAGGCTTTTACAGCCGAAGAGATTGAGGAAATATGTGGGGCGATGAGAGAAATGCTTTACGAAACCCACATGGTTCAGCTGGGAGAAGGCACAAGCACCGCTGAGGTGCTATACATGGGGCCAAATGCTAAGCTTCAAAATTGGGAGGCTACACCGTTCCCAGTCAGGCGGGAGTCCGGGTAGACTTGTCCTGCCACTTTTCCTGCATCACGAGTTATCCCAGGGTGTAACTCGGATGTTTCCTTTAGTTTCCTATTTTTAATTTCCTGAAATGTAAACCCTTTTATCTTCCCACTTCCAAGGAATAAAATCAGTATTTCATCATTTTATTTTTCTTTATCCTTTCTGATTTTCGCTATTTTTCTTTTATCTTTTCTTTTCAGTTATAATAATGCGGCTTTAAATAACATGACATGCTTGCGGACTTCACGCCCATATCCAAACATGTTGTCTAATTGTGAAATAATGAACCAAGAATCAGAATACGATGAAGAAGAGGAGTTTAGGGAAATAAACCGAGAACTGGAACACTTTGAGAATAAACTTAAGCCAAATTTGAATGATACAGAGCCGGTTAATTTGGGAACCTCTGAAGAAATCCGAGAGACCAAAATAAGCATTCACGCAGATAAAAAACACGAGATGCAATAGTTCAACTCTTGTTTGAGTTTAGAGATGTGTTTTCTTTGTCATACGACGACATGCCGGGATAGGTGTTGATCTAGTGGTGCATAAATTGCCAATCTACCCTGATTGCTCCCCAGTTCAACAGAAACAAAGGAAGTTCAAGACTGATGTCAGTGATAAGATCAAAGAAGAAATCATAAAGCAGTTGAAAACAGGGGTAATCCGGGTGGTCCAGTATACTACGTGGCTGGCTAATGTAGTTCCTGTACCGAAGAAAGATGGGAAAATCCGGGTGTGTGTGGATTATCGAGATCTGAATAGGGTAAGTCCCAAAGATAACTTCCCCTTGCCCAACATCTACATTCTTGTGGATAACTGCGCCAAACATGAGATACAATCCTTCGTAGATTGTTATGCGGGATATCACCAGGTGTTGATGGATGAGGAAGATGCCGAGAAAACCACTTTCACCACACCTTGGGGTACTTACTGTTATCGGGTTATGCCATTCAGTTTGAAGAACGCCGAGGCAACATACATGAGGACCATGACTGCTATTTTTCACGATATGATGCATCAAGAGATAGAGGGTATGTGGACGACGTGATCATAAAGTCCAGGACTCAAGACGATCATGTTCGAGACTTGAGGAAATTTTTCGAGAGGCTGCGAAAGTATGATTTAAAGCCGAATCCGTCTAAATGCGCCTTCGGAGTCCCATCAGGAAAACTTCTGGGTTTTATAGTCAGCAAGAGAGGTATCGATTTAGATCCAACAAAGATAAAAGCTATCCGGGATTTGCCACCTCCAAGGACAAAGAAAGACGTAATGAGTCTTTTGGGCAGATTAAACTACATCAGTCGGTTTATCGCTCAACTGACTTCCACATGCGAGCCCATATTCAAGCTTTTAAGGAAAGATGCCGCAATCAAGTGGACAACTGAGTGTCAAGAGGCCTTTGACAAGATCAAAGAATATCTTTCGAATCCTCCGGTTTTGGTCCTGCCAGAACAAGGGAGACCTCTATTTTTGTATCTAACAGTCTTAGAAAATTATTTTGGTTGTGTCCTCGGGCAGCATGATGCAACTGGAAAGAAAGAATATGCGATCTATTACTTGAGCAAGAAGTTCACTAGTTATGAAGTCAAATACACCTTGTTGGAAATAACGTGTTGTGCTTTGACATGGGTCGTTCAGAAGTTGAGACATTATCTCCAGGCTCATACCACTCAACTCATTACCAGGTTGGATCCTTTGAAGTACATATTCCAGAAACCAATGCCCATCGGGAGATTGGCAAAGTGGAAAATTTTGCTTACTGAATTCGACATAGTCTACGTCACTCGCACGACAATGAAAGCCCAGGCATTGGCGGATCACTTGGATGAAAACCCGATTGATAAGGAATACAAACCGTTGAATACTTACTTTCCTGACGAGGAGGTAAACACAATAGAAGTAGTCCCTGAAGACACTCATGCTTGGAAAATGTTCTTTGATGGGGCTGTAAATGCCAAAGGTGTAGGAATTGGGGCAATCTTGATCTCGCCAAAGGTTGAGTATGAAGCTTGCATTATGGTCATGAACATGGCAATCGATCAAGATGTTGAAGATTTACTGATTTTGGGGGATTCTGATCTGATTATCCGGCAAGCCCAAGGTAAACGTGAAACTCGAGATGTTAAGCTTATTCCTTACCGGCAACACGTGGAAGATCTCGGCAAGCGATTTACATCAATAGAGTTCAGGCACATCCCACGGTGTCATAACGAACTAGCTGATGCACTTGCCACGTTAGCTTCAATGTTACCCTATCCAGGCAACTCCCACATCGATCCTTTGGAAATCCAAATTAGGGAAAGACACGGTTACTGTAATGTAATCGAGGCAGGACCAAATATCCAGCCATGGTACCACAATGTCAAGAGGTTTTTGAAAACACAAGAATACCCCGAACATGCTACTGGAGATCAAAAGAGAACTATTAGGCGGCACGAGAGTGGTTTATTTTTTAGCGGCGAGGTCTTGTATAAAAGAACCCCGGATCTTAACTTGTTAAGATGTGTTGACGCCTAGGAAGCAGGAAGAGTCATGCATGATGTACACGCAGGAGTGTGTGGACCTTATATGAACGGGTATGTCTTGGCAAAAAAAATCCTTCGAGCCGGTTATTATTGGATAACTATGGAGAAAGATTGTTTCAGCTTCGTCCAAAAATGCCATCAATGTCAGGTGCATAGAGATCTGATTCATGCACCTCCAACAGCGCTACATCTTATGTCAGCACCTTGGCCTTTTGTTGCTTGGGGCATGGACGTCATTGGTCCGATTGAGCCAAAAGCATCTAACGGGCATAGATTCATATTGGTTGTCGTCGATTACTTCACGAAATGGGTCGAAGCTATAACTCTGAAATTGGTCACTAAAAAATCCGTGGTGGACTTTGTACATTCAAATCTTATCTATCATTTTGGTATTCCTGCAACTATCATCACAGATAATGTTGCGAACCGAAACAGTCGTCTGATGGAGGAAGTATGCGAAAAATTCAAAATAACGCATAGGAACTCCACTCCTTATCGGCCCAAAGCCAACGACGCTATTGAAGCAACGAACAAGAACATCAAGAAGATTTTGAGAAATACAATCCAGAGTTCCAGACAGTGGCATGAACAGTTGCCTTTTGCCTTACTGGGATATCGCACTACGGTGCGTACATCAGTAGGAGCCACCCCATATTTGTTGGTTTATGGAACTGAAGTTGTGATACCAGCAGAGGTAGAAATACCTTCGCTCCGGACCATTGTCGAAGCAGAGATTGAAGATAGCGAATGGGTTAAGACTCGATTGGAGCAGTTGACCTTAATTGATAAAAAGTGAATGGCTGCAGTTTGCCACGGGCAGTTGTACCAACAAAGAATGGCCCGTGCTTACAACAAGAAAGTACGACCCAGGAATTTTGAAGTAGGACAGCTGGTATTAAGACGCATTCTTCCCCATCACCAGGAAGCAAAAGGAAAATTTGCTCCTAATTGGAAAGGTCTATACATCATCATGAAGATACTGCCAAGAGGAGCGTTATATCTGGGTGATATTGAAGGAATTGATCCTGAAACAGCTGTGAACGCAGACGCAGTAAAAATGTACTATGTCTGAGTTTACTTTGGTGATGTCTTGGCGCATTTGAGATGATAAAGGCTTTTATTTCTGCTACCCAAACACTATCAACCTATTTGCAAGCCCTTTGAGCCGGTTACATTTCTTTGGCTACCCACTTTGGAATCCGAAAGCACCATTAAAAAAAAATAAAAAAATAAAAAAATTAAATAAATAAATACAAATAATTCGTTTGAAATACGTTCTGACTTAATTCCGAAAGGAAACGTAGGCAGCCTCCCTCAAGGGGTTCAGTCACACCAAAACAAAAATCCAATTTTCCCCGAAGTTGAAACTGGGGCAGATATTATAATGGTTCAACCATGATCTTACCAAATGATTCCAAAGTTGTAATCCCGTCCACAATTCCTTTTTCCCAAAACCAAGCACAAGTCCTTCTAATCAATTGCCAAAGGTGTGAGATCTAAGCAAATCATAGATGGAAAGCAAGCATTCAAAATTGAGAGAAATAAATGAGAGAATCTTATCGGTGAAAACCTTCGGGCACCATGAGGCGACGGGAGCAGAGAAACCAAAATGAGAGAGTTCGTTTAGTANGGTTCCCTGGTTCGGAAATGCGATTCAATGGATTCGTAAGAAGCCGGAAGTTGGTGCGGGTCGGGCATCCAGTCCAAGAAGCATGTCATGTCTATTTGAAGTCAGCACATACCCCAGATAGATCCTTCTTTTCCCCTTAAAGGGATGCTTCTATTTTTAATTCGTCTTTTCCACTCTCTGTTTGCTTTTCCTTGATTCCTTTCAGCTTAACCCTAAATTCCGAAACTTGTTACAAAGGAAAAGGTGGCAGGACCGGTTTCACAGAGTTCCGTGCGGCAAGAGGCAAAGAAGATACCCAGCCTCAGTGGTGTGTCAGTCCAATCCCGACTGATCATGATGTCTGCTTACCTCCAGAGTAAAGACGTTGGAAAAAAAAGAAAAAGGCAACGGTTTTGAGAGCAGAATGAGGGGGGAGAACCAAACCCTTACACGGGCAAGTCATCATGAAAGCCTAAAAGTTTGAGTTTTGTCAAGTTTGAAAGAATTCCTCTCTCTAGATCGGCAAGCAGCAAAGTTCTCCATGGAAAAGGGACTACGATCAAGCAATTGATATGATCAAGGCCGCAAAACCAACCCCCATTTCAATCTAACAAATTGTTCTTTGTTGAAAGTTAAAGCAGGTGTATTTCAGGCGACCATACAAGAGACGGACGCAACCTAGAAGAGAAAAACAATGCGCAAGCGCTAGAACATATTTCTAGCAGAGAATCAACCAAAAGGGAAGTTTCTCCTCTAACACTTTCATGCGCTGTGCTAAATAAAAATTAGAAAAAAAACAAAGGACCTTTTTCCTTCCAAATCCCGGCATAACCCGTGGATCTCCGTGGCATAACCCAAGGAGCTTTTTCTTTCCAAATCCCGGCATAACGCACAGATCTCCCTGGCATAACCCAAGGAGCCTTTTTCTTTCCAAATCCCGGCATAACCCGTGGATCTCCCTGGCATAACCCAAGGAGCCTTTTCTTTCCAAATCCCGGCATAACCCGTGGATCTCCCAGGCATAACCCAAGGATACTTTTTCCAAATCCCGGCATAATCCGTGGATCTCCCTAGCATAACCCAAGGAGCTTTTTCTTTCCAAATCCCGGCATAACCCGCGGATCTCCCTGGCATAACCCAAGGAGCCTTTTTCTTTCCAAATCCCGGCATAACCCGCGGATCTCCCTGGCATAACCCAAGGAGCATTTTTCTTTCCAAACCCCGGCATAACCCGCGGATCTCCCTGGCATATCCCAAGGAGCTTTTACTTTCCAAACCCCGACATAACCCGTAAATCTCCCTGGCATAACCCAATGAGCTTTTTCTTTCCAAATCCCGACATAACCCGTGGATCTACCTGGCCTAACCTAAGGAGCCCTTTTCTTTCCAAATCCCGACATAACCCGCGGATCTCCCTGGCATAACACAAGGAACTTTTTCTTTCCAAAATCTCGGCATAACCCGTGGATCTCCCTGGCATAACCTAAGGAGCCTTTTCTTTCCAAATCCCGGCATAACCTACGGATCTCCCTGGCATAACCAAAGGAGCCTTTTCTTTCCCAATCCTGGCATAACCCGTGGATCTCCCTGGCATAACCCAAGGAGCATTTTCTTTCCAAATCCCGGCATAACCCGTGGATCTCCCTGGCATAAACCAAGGAGCCTTTTCTTTCCAAATCCCGGCATAACCCGTGGATCTCCCTGGCATAACCCAAGGAGCTTTTTCTTTCCAAATCCCGGCATAACCCGTGGATCTCCATAGCATAACCCAAGGAGCCTTTTTCTTTCCAAACCCCGGCATAACCCGCGGATCTCCCTGGCATAACCCAAGGAGCTTTTTCTTTCCAAATCCTGGCATAACCCGTGGATCTCCATGGCATAACCCAAGGAGCCTTTTCTTTCATAATCCCGGCATAACCCACGGATCTCCCTGGCATAACCGAAGGAGCCTTTTCTTTCCAAATCCCGGCATAACCCAAGGAGCCTTTTCTTTCCAAACCCTGGAATAACCCGGCTATTTCCCAGCACAACCTGCATCCATTCACAAGGATACACAATCCTGATTTGACTGTCTAGATATGTGTAACAACTAAGTCACGAAATTTTCCTAGTCAAAACTAGGGCAGAAAATTTCGTTCATTTGTTTGTCTTTGATGTCTTAAGCAGGATTGACCTCGAGGCACATGATTCGATTGGCCTATAGAATGAGTCTCAATCAAGAATGAAGAAAAGAACAAAAAAAAAACAAAAGAATGTGAGCTCAAATATCGGAGCAAACAAAGGCGCAGATTGCTCGAAATCTTATCGAAGTCACAAGCTCTGCCAATCCCGTTTCACTCAATGTTGCAGAAATAAACAAGCACCTACAACCTGCGAGCATCAAGATTCGGATTGAAGTCTACAGCAAAATCAGCTAAGACTCCAGATCAAGTTTTCGAGAGAATTATAGATAGGAATATTGTAACTCATAGTTGATAGGCATAGCTATGCTTAGCTTTGATTTTCCTTTTTGGTGTAATAAGGAGGTCAGTAAGCAGTAGCGGCAACAGCAATGACAGTAACAATAAGATCGCAGCTTCATGGTAGTCCCAGCTACCAAAACTTTCCAAACTATATTGGCCTGATTCCCTTTTAGCCAGGGATATGTAGGAGACCTTTTGAAGCAAAGGTTCGGTCAAATCTTTCAAAAAATGCTTCACACGGAGTACTCAAACGGGCAAAAATCGCTCGAATCCGCTCACTTATCTTTGCACGAAAACGCTTCGTGTTTACGGGCAAAGAGGGGCAGCTGTGAGCACGTGATTTTTGCTTCTCGGAAACTACTCCAAAAGAAATCAAAAAATAAAACAAGTTACCTTCGGGTACAATTTTGAGGATTTACGGGACGTTTTGGTAATTGTTTGGTCCGTAAAATGCTCACCTTGTTGTAGTTAAATAAAAATACAAAAGTATATGTTGCATGCATTTAGGAGTTAATTGTGCGGTCTTAGAAATTATTTAACCATAATTTGGTTAAAAGAAAATTACAAAAATATGCATTTCGTATCTTGTCATTGTGTGATTTTATTCTTCATTTGTGTGTTAATGGTTGTGAGTAGTAATTAATATTTGTGTGATTTTTATTTAAATTTTGTAAATTATTTAGGAATTTTGGTTAATTAAGAAAGAAGGAAAGGGTTGAAATTGAAAAGGATTCGGACTTGGGCTCCAGAAATAGAGACCAAAACTAGGCCCAGTTCCATGCCAGACCTGGTCCAAGACCAGGTCTTTTAGAGAGGCCCTCCAAATGACGTCGTATTGGCGTCTCTATTTCGAGTCATTGATCAAATCAACTGGACGGCCCAGATCAGTCCTCCCTTTAATCCAAATGGCGTTGCTTTGGTGCGTATGATCTAAACCGTCCATCCTATCTCATCCAACGGCCCCAAGCTTTCCATTTAACCCGACCCGTTCACCATTGAGACCAACCCAATCTCATTTAATTGAGACGACGTCGTTCCCTCACTGGAAAGAGATCCTGGTTATCAATCCAACTTGATCCAACGGCCAGAATCTCATCTTCTACCTTGTATATAAGCCTAACCCCTTACCCCACCCCCTTATCCAAAGAACCCCCCCTTCCATCGTTTCTCTCAGAGACGAACCAAACATTCCCCAAAACCCTAGTAGCCGCCACCCCTCCCCTTCGCCGTAAACCCGGCGGCAACGATGCCGGTGACCACCATTTTAGAACCACAGAACCCCCCATCACACCCTAAACCCAAATCCACACGCTTCTTGGCTCGAATCTAGCTACATCTTCTCGAATCTTCAATCGAAGATTCGAGCCAAAACTCAACCTATGCCAAACCATCCCAAATTGATACCTAACACTCCCCTGACATCCCTCGTAACCAAACCAACACTGGTTTGGTTCGAATCTAACCAAAAAAAACCATAAATCCCAAATCACCCGTATGAACCCTAGAAATCCAAAACATTGGGGTTCTGTCTAGTTCGATGGGAGATTGAGGTCTAATAGACCTTAATCTAGGTGTTCTCAACTGAGAACACCCCGATTAAGGACCGTTCGACCTAAAATGGACGAGTCCAGTTGAGTCCAAGGGGTCATTTGTTCCCGAAGCCTGTTTAAAAAGATAAGTCGTCCCTTCTTCCTTCTTTTCTTATATGTATTATATGTTAGTCAAGTCATTTCATTTTTATCATTTTTTGTTTTCCTTTATTTTTCTGTTCTTCTCCATAAGACCTTTTATTTGGTCGATTGTTATTTTTTGTTGGTTGTTAATTGTGGTTGTTATAGAATACATATTCGATTCGATTAATATCGTCAAATAATTAGTTTCGCATTTTTCCTGTTTCGTCCGAAAGCTGTGAATCACTGGTTTTTATGTCGATTATTTGTTATCGGTTATATGTGTTGTAATTGATTAAATGAATATCGTCGATTAGTTGTATAGGTTTGTTTATTAGAACAACGTGACAGTGATGTTATTAATACTGTCTAATTTGGTCCGAATTATTGCTTGAATTGAATCCTACTGCGTTTATTGCTGAGTTTAATGGATAGCTGGATAAGTCTTGAGTTTAAGATTACATTTTTAGTTAAGCTTACATTCAGTATCTAGGTTGGTTATAGCTGCATTCTTAATAAGTTTTCAAGGGTAGTTTGGAGTTTGAGAAGTTGAAAATGGTCCAGTGAGTTGGTTATCAGGTGATACTACTGGATTAATAAGTTAATACATTGATCAAGTACACTTTAGAGTAAAGGAACAAGATTCACATGGGCACCGTTTCACAATGTTAAGGGATTTTTGAATAGAAAAATGCTGCCCATACTTAATTAAAATAGGAAAACAGCTGCCCATACCCCTGTGATTTAAATAAAGGAAGAAACAGGTCAGTGGAAGTACTGACTAATATTTGATATTCTGAGTGGGGAATTCAGGGAATATTATGGTGAAAAATGGTTTCCTAATAAGCTTTAGTGTTTAAACAGGCTGTAAGGGACTTTGATTTTGGTTATATAAGAAAATTTCAGACACAATAGAAAAGGATCTTCTTCCAGTTTTTGAAATCAGGGAGAGTTTGAAAGAAAAACTGTTCCATTACCCTTTTTTTGAGTATGCTTTGCAGTTCGATAACCGAACTTCAACTTCTATAAGTCCTTGAATATCATAATAGAGTTTTGAACTGTTGATCGTACCCAGTGATACTATTACATTAGTCTGACGAGCAGAAACAATCAGATTCATCTTGTTTTCTATGCTATATTGAAGATTCAAAACATTTGAGTGTGTTTGTTTGATCTATGTGGAGTATAGCATGTTTGGCTGTTAGTTTTTCAAACTGGTTTCCGAGTCTTGCTGGGTTCTAAGCTGTTTCATTTTGCTACTGCCGGGCCTATTGTTTATTTGCTGTTGTTATAGCTTGCTGCTGATTCTTCTACTTCATCTCTATTCCATTCCAGGTACACAGATTTGAACTCATGTCGGTGTAGACTTGAATTGAAGTTTGAAATAAAAATGCTCATTGGGTTTACGTGCCTAGATCACTGCATGTTGTTTCATAGTTAGATTAGCTCTGTCGCGTACATTTGTTAGTTGTAAGGTGTATACCTATATAATTTGGACTGTTGTAGTTTGATTTAAATCATGGACTGTAAAACTGAGTTGATGTTTCTAGATAGCATGTGAATTCTGTCGACATTAGTACTAGCTTAATTTGTTTTTTTTTAGTTCAAAGTTTGTATTGATTAACGGTTAGATAAAAACAACGAGTTAAAAGTAGACAATTTCATATCTGATAGTGAATTATCCAAACTAGTCCTGTAACGTAGTAATTAGTCTCCTTATTAGTTTGTAGCCTTCCACTAACCATCTGTCCTAGTTTAATAAGTCACGCACGAACAAATGTTTTCAATCTAATATGATAAGAGAAGTTGAGATGTATATATAAAATCAGAAGATAAATGCTCGTTTTGTTTTAGAGGTTCATTGAATCGGCTGCTTTTCCAATTAGTTAGTAACGAGTTAGCTTAAAAATTGGAATCACTTTGTGTATCATTGCTTCGCATGGAGTAATTGGAAATAACTTCAAACATATTTTGGTTTTATATGAATTAAGAGGTTGCTAAGGTTCGATAGCCGTCCTACCCGGTTAAGCGAAAATAAATGACCCAGGCACACGTTCGACTTGCACATTCGTTAGGGGGCCTGGGTCTATGTTGCGATTATTCCCTTTTTCTGTTTAAAGTTTTAAATGTATAGTTTTAACATAATAAAGCGGTTTAAAGTTAATAAAAGCACATAACTTATAAAATGTATTAAAATTAGATATTTTAGCCATTTATAACAGTTTAAGCGACCGTGCTAGAACCATGGGATCCGGGGGTGCCTAACACCTTCCCTCGGGTCAACAGAATTCCTTACTTAGAATTTCTGGTTCGTAGACTTCATTTGGAAAGTCGAAAATTTCCTCGATTTGGGATTTAAATAAATCGGTGACTTGGAATACCATAATTTATTCCAAGTGGCGACTTTGAAATATATAAATAATCCTATTTCGAATATTGTCACTTTAAGTGGAAAAACTCCCCTCGCATTTACCCTCCGGGGTAGGGTGCGTAAAAGGAGGTGTGACACCAGTATCTGGAGTCACTACTCACGGACTACTACAGAATACTAGAAATAAGACTGGAAAAGAAATACATAGTGTTTGCCTGATACAAGATGAACAAACAAAAGTAAAGAAAGGGACTTCGACCTGCGAACGCCAGCTAGGCTACCTCGAGAGTCTCTGGACTGAAGATAGCTCCCAGAAAATCCTACTGCTGCGGTCCGTAAGCTGGGTCCTGATCTGTGCACAAAAAGGCACAGAGTGTAGAATCAGCACAACTGACCCCATGTGCTGGTAAGTGCCTGGCCTAACCCCGACGAGGTAGTGACGAGGCTAGACAGGACCTACCGAAATCAACCTGTGCAGATATGTATATATATGTACAACAATGGAAATAATAACAAGGAAATACCAGTAACAAAGGGGGAAAGGGACATGCTCGGGGAGATACAGTAAAGAACAAATGAACAGATATAACAATGTAACAATCTCAATACTATAGCTCGTATAAATATATAAGTCTAAATGGACGCCGCGCCACACGATCCCATATTATAATTCATAAGTGGTCGGCGTGCCACACGATCCCATATTATAATTCATAAGTGGTCAGCGTACCACACGATCCCATATTATAATGAATAACTCTAATAATCTTTCCAAAGGAGGTCCCACTAGGGACCGGTTAAGGGTAT
>MU739008.1:0-19220 GCA_026770625.1 Nicotiana glauca | reverse complement strand
ACCGCCTTTCCTCTAGAATCCAACTCCGAAACAATGATATCTAGCCATAATTCGATTCAATAGTATCAATAAGAGCTCAAAAAAATAATCCCATAGTCTAGAAATAGAATTCCCATCATTCTTTCAAAAATAGTAAAATCCAACACCGAGCCGACGTGGTCCAAACTCGAGGCTAGGACCAAATTCCAATCGCCCATAACCCCACGAGTTCAAATATATAATTTGCTTTAAGATTTAACCCAAAATTGGGGTTGAATCGCCCAAAATCCCAAAATCCTAACTCTACCCAAAAACCCTACTTTCTACTTTGATTTCATGTTTTTAGGCTTGGAAATAAGTAATTAGATGAAGAAATAATGAGGAAATGAAGTGAAGATTACTTACCCAAAGTGTTATGGAGGAAGGGAAGCTTGGAACTTGTCAATGGAGGGTGAAGAAGAAAGGACCGTGTGAGAAAAGTGTGAAATTTACGAAGTGGACTGTTCTGGTTTTAATTAAATTCACTGGAGCAATTTGTTCTACGCGTTCGCGACACCTGGGTCACGTTTGCGATGAAGGAAGTCTGGGAACAATCGCGTTCACGATCGAGCCTATGCGAACGCGAAGAAGGAAGGCAGGGGGGTCATGGGGTTGCTCTACGCGAACGCGGGATACTATCCGCGAACGCGATGAAAAGGGGCTGTAAAACTACGCGATCGCATGGCCTTGGACGCGAATGCGAAGGAGGACCTGGAAGATCTACGCGAACACGACCAGGAGGACGCAAACGCGAAGGGTAAAAGAAGTTGGGCTATGCGAACACGAGCCGAATGCCGCGTTCGCGAAGAGGAAAAAGCTAACTGCAACTTACCAGATTTTCTGATGCATTTTCAAGTGCAAAAACATCCCGAACCAATCCCGAAATCACTCCCGAGCTCTCGGGGCTCCCAACCAAACATACACACTAACTCAATAACATCCTACTAACTTGCTCGAGCGATCAAATCGCCAAAATGACATCAAAATCAAAGAATCAAACCCCAAAACTCAAAATTTTCATTTAAAAGTTCATAACTTCTAGCTTTAGCTATTTAGGTCCGAAACACGTCAAACGACGTCAGATTTCGACCAAATTTCAGAGAAAGTGCTTAACGCATATTTACGACCTCTACCGGGCGTCGGAACCAAAATACGAGCCCGATACCTATATTTACTAGCTCATTTTCATTTCTATTTTTCCTTAATAATTTCATAAAATAATTTAACAGAAAAATTCTTTTACCGGGGTTCTGGATCTCGGATTTCGACTCTGGGCACATGCCCGAGTCCCATATTTTTCTACGGACCTCCCGGTACCATCACATCACGGGTCCGGGTCTGGGTCCGTTTACCCAAAACGTTGACTAAAGTCAAATATATCAATATTAATATCATAATCCTTCAAATTTTTCACAGAATTCACATATTTTAACATAAAAACTTTTCGGCTTTGCGTCCGAACTGTGCACGCAAATCGAGGAAACTAAAATGAGGTTTTCAAGGCCTAGGAAGCGCGGAAAAAGAGAGAAATACGATGATGACCCTTTGGGTCGTCACATTCTCCACCTCTAAAACAACCGTTCGTCCTCGAACGGACAAACGAAAGAAGTACCTGAGTCAGGAAATAGATGAGGGTAACGGCTCCGCATATCAGACTCGGACTCCCAGGTCGATGCCTCAGGAGGCTGACCTCTCCACTGAGCACGCACTGAAGGAATACTCTTCGACCTCAACTGTCGAACCTGCCGGTCTAGAATAGCTACCGGCTCCTCCTCGTAGGACAGATCCTTGTCCAACTGGACAGTGCTGAAATCTAACACGTGGGTAGGATATCCGTGATTCCTCCGGAGCATAGACACATGAAACACTAGATGCACGGCTGACAAGCTAGGTGGCAAGGAAAGCCTATACACACCTCTCCCACGCAATCAAGAATCTCAAATGTGCCAATGAACGTAGGGCTAAGCTTTCCCTTCTTCCCAAATCTCATCACGCCCTTCATAGGCGATACACGTAGCAATACTCGCTCACCAACCATGAAAGCTACATCTCGAACCTTGCGATCCACATAACTCTTTTGTCGCGACTGAGCCAATTGAATCCTGTCCTGAATGATCTTGACCTTATCCAAGGCCTCCTGGACTAAATCTGTACCCAACAACCGAGCCTCGACAGGCTCAAACCATCCAACTGGAAACATACATCGCCTACCCTACAACGCCTCATAAGGAGCCATTTGAATGCTGGACTGGTAGCTGTTGTTGTAGGCGAACTCTGGTAAAGGTAGAAAATGGTCCTAAGAGCCTCCAAAATAAATAACACAGGCTCGGAGAATATCCTCCAATATCTGAATAGTCTTCTCGGACTAACCGTCTGTCTGAGGATGGAATGTTGTACTCAACTAAACTTAGGTGACTAACTCCTGCTGAACTGCTCTCTAAAAGTGCAAGGTAAACTGCGTACCTCGGTCTGAAATGATAGATGTCGGCACCCTATGAAGGCGAACAATCTCTCGGATGTAGATCCTAGCTAATCTCTCTGATGAATAGGTGGTGGCAACAGGAATGAAATGTGCTGACTTGGTCAGCCTATCAACAATGACCCAAATAGCATCAAACTTCTTCCGGGTCACCGGAAGTCCAGTAACGAAGTCCATGGTAATCCGCTCCCACTTCCACTCGGGAAGCTCAATCCTCTGAAACACACCACCAGGCCTCTGATGCTCATACTTGACCTGCTGACAATTCAAACACCGAGCCACGTATGCAACAATGTCCTTCTTCATCCTATGCTACCAATAATTCTGCCGCAAGTCCTAATACATCTTCGCGGCGCCTGGGTGAATAGAATACCGAGAACTATGGGCCTCCGCTAAGATCAACTCTCGAATACCATCGACATTGGGAACACATACTCGCCCCTACCACCCCAAAACACCATCCGCATCCAATGTCACCTTCGCGGCACCTCCACGTTGCAAGTGTCTCTCAGGACACATAAATGAGGATCATCAAACTGTTGATCACGGATACACTCCAATAATGAAAAACGAGCGACAGTGTAAGCTAAAACTCAACTAGGCTCAGAAATGTCCAACCTCACAAACCAATTGGCCAAGGCCTGAATATCTAAGGCAAGAGGTCTCTGGCTGATCGGAATATAAGCAATACTACCCATGCTGGCTGAGTTCCTACTCAATGCATCCGCCACCACGTTGGCTCTCCCCGGGTGGTACAAAATAGTAACATCATAATCCTTTAATAGCTCTAACCATCTCCGCTGCCTCAAGTTGAACTCTTTCTGCTTAAACAAGTATTGCAGACTTTTGTGATCAGTGTACACCTTACACGTCACACCATATAAGTAATGCCTCCAAATCTTCAACGCATGAACAATGGCTGCCAACTCCAGATCATGGACTAGGTAGTTCTTCTCGTGAATCTTCAACTGCCTCGAAGCATAAGCAATGACCCTGCCATCCTGCATCAAAACTGCGCCAAGCCCAATACGGGAAGCATCACAATAAACTGTATAAGGCCCTGAACCTGAGGGCAAAACCAATATCGGTGCCGTAGTTAGAGCTATCTTGATCTTCTGAAAGCTATCCTCGCACTCATTTGACCACTGGAACTGAGCACCCCTCTGGGTCAACGTGGTCATCGAGGCCGGTATAGATGAAAACCCCTCCACGAACCGACGATAATATCCTGCTAATCCCAAGAAACTCCGAATCTTAGAAGCTGATACTGGTCGAGGCCAGTTTTTGACTGCCTCAATCTTTTTCGGGTCCACCTGAATACCCTCTGCTAAAACAACGTGACCCAGGAATGCAACAGAACTCAACCAAAAATCACACTACGAGAACTTGGCGTACAACTGACTATCCTTTAGAGTCTGAAGAACCACTATGAGTTGCTGCTCATGCTCCTCCTAATTGTGGGAGTATACAAGAATATCATCAATGAAGTCTATCACGAACAAGTCTAAATAAGGCATGAACACTCGGTTCATCAACTGCATAAATGTTGCTGGGGCATTGGTCAACCCAAATGACATGACCAAAAACTCATAATGCCCATATCGAGTGCGAAAAGCTGTCTTAGGGACATCAGTCGACCTAATACTCAGCTGATGGTAGCCAGACCTCAAGTTGATCTTCGAGAACATCCTAGCACCCTGAAGCTGGTCGAATAAATTGTCAATCCTCGACAGTGGATACTTATTCTTTATCGTCACCTTGTTCAATTACCGGTAGTCAATGCACATTCTCATCGATCCATCCTTTTTCTTCACAAATAGAACTGGCGCACCCCAAGGAGAAACATTAGACCTGATGAAACCCTTCTCAAAAAAATCTTGCAACTGATCCTTTAACTCTTTCAGCTCTGGCGGGGCCATACGATACGGCGAGATAGAAATGGGATGCGTGCCTCGAGCCAGATCAATACAAAAATCAATATCCCTGTCAGGCGGCATACCCGGCAGGTCTGAAGGGAAAACCTCTGGGAATTCCCGAACAATAGGAACTGAGTCAATAGAAGGAACCTATGTGCTGGAATCACGAACATATGCCAAATAAGATAAACACCCCTTCTCGACCATGCGTCGAGCCTTAACATATGAAATAACACTACGGGTGGCATGTCTTGGATTCCCTCTCCACTCCAATCGGGGCAAGTCCGGTAAAGCCAAGGTCACCGTCTTGGCGTGACAATCCAAGATCGCATGATACGGGGACAACCAATCCATCCCCAATATAACATCGAAATCAATCATGTCTAGAAGCAATAGATCAACACGGGTCTCGAGACCCTCAAATACTACTAAACAGGAACGATGAACTTTGTCGACCACGATAGAATAGCCCACTCGCGTGGATACATATACAAGAATACCCAAGGCATCAATAGGCATAGCCATGTAGGGATCAAAATAAGACGACACATATGAATACGTAGACCAGGGTCAAATAGCATTGAAGCATCCTTGTCACAAACTAGAATAGTACCTGTAATCACAGCATCTGATGACTCGGCCACTGGCCTGGCAGGCAAAGCATAACAACGGGGCTGGGCCCCACCTCCCTGAATCGTATCTCTAGGACGATCAACTGCTGGCTGACCTCTGCCTCTGTCGGTCCGAGCTCCACCTCTACGGTCCCTACCTCCACCTCTATGATCCCTACCCCCGCCTCTAGCTGGCTGGGAAGCCTGGGGATCACCTGCTGCTCGAATCATGGGGCGAGGGTCGTGCTGCTGGGAGCTGTCAGATGCTCGAGGGCAATACCTGGCAATATGTCTCATGTCACCACATGTGTAACAAGCCCTCGACTGCTGAGAATAACAAAGTGGTGGTGCACTGATAGGTGCTGATGGTGAGCTAGAAAGCTGCTGGTCAGAATACTGTGGCTGGGAACCACAGCCGCCTGTAGTACCATGTGAAACCTGAAGTGCGGACTGAAAGGGCCTCTGAGGGTGGCCTCTACCATATGAATCCCTACCTCCAAATGAGGTACCACTGAACCTACCAGAATGACGAGGCCTCTTGTCTGACCCCTGACTACCTCCTCGTGCAATTGCCATCTCTATCCTGCGGGCCGCTTCCTGAAAAGACATATCACTACCGGTCCCCATGGCCATCGGAAGCCGAATCGGCTGGACCAACCCATCAATGAATCTCCCCACCCTCTCCCTCTCAGTGGGAAGTATAACAATAGCATTGCGTGCCAAGTCAACAAATCGAGTCTCATACTACGTGACTGTCATAGTACCCTGATGAAGACGCTTAAACTGCTTGCGTAGAGCATCTCGCTCAGTCACCGGGAGAAACTTCTCCAAGAACAACTCTGCAAACTGATCCCAAGTCAATAATGGCAACCCTGCTAGTCAAGATAAACAATAGTCCCCCCACCAAGTCTTGGTGGATCCTGCAAGCTGAAAAGTGATGAAGTCGACCCCATTGGTCTCCACAATACCCAAAGTCCTGAGAACCTCATGGCAGCTGAATAAGAAGTCCCGGGGATCCTCTATAGAAGCACCGCTGAAGGTGGTGGTAAAGAGCTTGGTGAACCTATCAAGCCTCCACAAAGCATCCACGGACATCATCGCACCATCGCCGGTCTGAGCTGGAATACCCGGCTGGGCTGCCACAGCTAGCTGAACCGCTGGAACCTGAGGCTAAGGAGCTACCTACTCCGGAGTACGCGTAGCGGGGGTCTAAACTCGTCCCCTAGCCAGAGATGTGGCCGCTGCCGCGGGAAGCAAACCCGCTCTAGAAACACTCTCCATAAAGCCTACCAGTCGGACCAAGGCGTCCTGGAGTGCTGGAGTGGTTATGAAACCGTATCGGACCTGAGCTGTGCCCACTGGAGCTCCCGGTGATGGAACCTCCTCATCGTAGTCAACATGAGGCTCCACCTCTGGGACTGCTGCTCGGGGCTGAGCTATGCCCTAGCCTCGGCCTCTGGCACGGCCTCAGCCTCGCCCTCTACCCCTCATAGGAGATGCTGCTAGGGGCTCGGGCTGCTGCACGGTAGAAGAGGAAGCACGTGTTCTTGCCATCTGCAAAAGAACAGAGTAGAACGACAATCAATATTTGAGAAACAAAATCGCACGAGAAGAATGAACAAAGTGAAATTTTTCCTAACTCTGTAGCCTCTAGGGGATAAATACAGACGTCTCCGTACTGATCCCTCAGACTCTACCGAGCTTGTCCGTGAGTTGTGAGACCTAAGTAACCTAGAGCTCTGATACCAACTTGTCACGACCCGGATTTCCCACCATCAAGAGTCGTGATGGCGCCTACTGTCGGAGCTAGGCAAGCCATTCCATACAACATTTCTACTGTTTTCTTTTAAACAATGATAATAAATAGAAATGATAATCAGATGCGGAAGAATTATAAATACTTAAATAACTGCAAACGAAAAAATGCGGAAGTTTTCAAGATTCACTTCTACCTAGTATCTGGTGTCACTACTCACGGACTACTACAGAATACTACAAATAAGTCTAGAAAAGAAATACATAGTGTTTGCCTGATACAAGATAAACAAACAAAAGTAAAGAAAGGGACTTCGGCCTGCGAACGCCAGCTAGGCTACCTCGAGAGTCCCCGGACTGACGATAGCTCCCAGAAAATTCTATCGCTGTGGTCCGTAAGCTGCGTCCTGATCTGTGCACAAAAAGGCACAGAGGTAGCATCAGCACAACCGACCCCATATGTTGGTAAGTGCCTGGCCTAACCCCGGCGAGGTAGTGACGAGGCTAGATAGGAACTACCGAAATCAACCTGTGCAGATATGTATATATATGTACAACAATGGAAATAAAAACAAGAAAATACTAGTAACAAATGGGGAAAGGGACATGCTCGGGGAGATATAGTAAAGAACAAATGAACAGATATAACAATGTAACCATCTCAATACTATAGATCATATAAATATATAAGTCTAAGTGGATGGCGCGCAACACGATCCCATTTATCACTGCTTAAGTGGTCGGCGTGCCACAAGATCCCATATTATAATTCATAAGTGATCGGCGCGCCACACGATATCATATTATAATTCATAAGTGGTCGGCGTGCCACGCGATAACATATTATAATTCATAAGTGGCCGGTGTGCCACACGATCCCATATTATAATGAATAACACTAATAATCTTTCCAAAGGAGGTCCCATTAGGGAAAAACATCAACATAACAGTTAAACCCGGCAAGGGTACAGCTAACAACCCAACTATCCCGGCAAGGGAGAATTCAATTGTAACAGCCTACTTGTCCCGGCAAGGGAATCATTGCTTCACAAACTCTTTTAGTTCATTTCATTCATATCCAACACGTTACATGGAAGTTATCAATTTAACAAGACAGTTGTGTCATATCTTTCGAATTAAAATCATTTACGACTCATTGTCATGCTAGACACCGGTGTATAGATATTCATCACTATGCCTATACACCGTACTCGATCATTTAGCAAATAGCAATCAAAACACTCTAATCCTATTCTCCCAAGCCAAAGTTAGATCAAACCTTTACCTCGGTCCGAAAATAGCAATCAAGCCTCTAACACCGCCTTTCCTCTAGAATCCAACTCCGAAACAACGATATCTAGCCATAATTCGATTCAATAGTATCAATAAGAGCTCAAAAACATAATCCCATAGTCTAGAAATAGAATTCCCATCATTCTTCCAAAAATAGCAAAATCCGACACCGGGCCCACATGGTCCAAACTCGAGGCTCGGACCAAATTCCAATCACCATAACCCCACGAGTTCAAATATATAATTTGCTTAAAGATTCGACCCCAAATTGGGGTTGAATCGCCCAAAATCCCAAAAACCTAACTCTACCCAAAAACCTTACTTTCTACTTTGATTTCATGTTTTTAGGCTTGGAAATAAGTAATTAGATGAAGAAATAATGAGGAAATATAGTTAAGATTACTTACCCAAAGAGTTATGGAGGAAGGGAAGCTTGGAACTCGTCAATGGAGGGTGAAGAAGAAAGGACCGTGTGAGAAAAGTGTGAAATTTACGAAGTGGACTGTTCTGGTTTTAATTAAATTCACTAGAGCAATTTGTTCAACGCGGTCACGACACCTTGGTCGCGTTCGCGATGAAGGAAGTCTGGGAACAATCGCGTTCACGATCGAGCCTATGTGAACGTGAAGAAGAAAGGCAGGGGGGTCCTGGGGTTGCTCTACGCGAACACGGGATACTATCCGCGAACGTGATGAAGAGGGGGTGTGAAACTACGTGATCTTGTGGCCTTGGACGTGAACGCGAAGAAGGACCTGGCAGATCTACGCGAACACGACCAGGAGGACGCAAACGCGAAGGGTAAAAGAAGTTGGGCTATGCGAACACGAGCCGAGTGCCGCATTCGCGAAGAGGAAAAAGCTGACTGCAACATACCAGATTTTCTGATGCATTTTCAAGTGCAAAAACATCCCGAACCAACCCCGAAATCACTCCCGAGCCCTCGGGGCTCCCAACCAAACACACACACTAACTCAATAACATCCTACGAACTTGCTCGAGCGATCAAATCGCCAAAATAACATCAAAATCAAAGAATCAAACCCCAAAACTCAAAATTTTCATTTCAAAGTTCATAACTTCCAACTTTAGCTATTTAGGTCCGAAATACGTCAAACGACGTCCGATTTTGACCAAATTTCACAGAAAGTGCTTAACGCATATTTAAGATCTGTACCGGGTGTCGGAACCAAAATACAAGCCCGATACCTATATTTTCTAGCTCATTTTCATTTCTATTTTTCCTTAATAATTTCAGAAAATAATTTAACAGAAAATTTCTTTTACCAGGGTTCTGGACCTCGGATTTCGACTCCGGGCACATGCCCGAGTCCCATAGTTTTCTACAGACCTCCCCGGACCATCATATCACGGGTCCAGGTCCGTTTATCCAAAATAATGACCAAAGTCAACTATATCAATATTAATATCATAATCCTTCAAAATTTTTACAGAATTTACATATTTTAACATAAAAACTTTCCGTCTTCGCGCCCGAACTGCGCATGCAAATCGAGGCAACTAAAATGAGGTGATGACCCTTTGGGTCATAACATAAAGTGGTGAGATTGTGCTCTTTAATTTATTTATTTTTACTTCATTATGAGTAATTAATTCTTTTACAAATTTCTCAAAGAAAATTGTGACGAACCAAAGGGTCATCACCTGTTTTCTTATCCATTCTGTGCTTCCGAGGCCTCAAAAACCTCATTCAGAGTTGCCTCGATTTGCATGCGCAGTCCGGGCGCGTAACCGAAAAGCTTAAATATGACATTATGTGAAAAATACTAAGTTTTGATGTTAAATGAATAAATTTGACTTCGGTCGATATTTTGGGTAAACAGACCCGAACCCGTGAAGGTCCCGTAGAGTTCGTAGGAAAATATGGGACTTGGGTATATGCCCGAAATCGAATTTCGAGGTCCCAAGCCGGAGAAATAAATTTTTAAGTAAAATTGTTTTCTGAAAATATTTAATGAAATTAGAAATAAAATCTGATTAGAAAGCGATGGTATCGGGTCCGTATTTTGATTTCGGCACCCGGTACAAGTCTCATATATGGTTTAAGTCTCTTTTGTAAAGTTTGGTTGAAAATGGATTTCATTTGATGCGATTCAGACATAAAATGGAAAATTTGATGTTTTATGAAGTTTGAAAGAATTCATGTATTTTGAGGCTTAATTCGATGTATATGATGTTATTTTGGTGATTTGATTGCACGGATAAGTACGTAGAATATTTTTGAGGTCGTGTGTATGTTTGGTTTGGAGCCCCGGGAACATGGGTGAGTTTTGGATAGGCCACGAGTGCATTTACATGAACAATAATGTTAATGATAGATAATTAAATATTATATTCTATCTATCTATATGTAATTGTTAAGCTAACTATTTGTATTGTGTAGGTAATTTGAAGCCAAAATATTCATTTAGCTACATGATTTTGTTTTAGGTAATTTTATGTAGCTAAAAGATTACTATTGCTATAGCAAATTTTAACTTGTGGCAAAAAATAATAATTAGCCCAATTGTTGCCACGGTAATTTAGTTCTTGAAGCAAAACATATTTTTTTAAACTATAATATTTTATTTTAGATAACTTGTTGTGGCTAAAAGGTTACTATTGCTACGATAACTTTCAACTCATAGTTAAAATTAATATTAGCTACGAAATTATGTTATAGCAATAACTCTGTGGCTATATCATTTAACTATTGCCACAAATTTTTGATAACTTGAAGCAAAAATACGTATTTAGCTTCTACTTTTTGCTTCAAATAATTTATTATGGCTAAAAGATTACTATTGTCACAGTAACTTTTATCATATGGCAACTAATTATGATTAGCTATGAAATTTTATTGTAGCAATAAATTTGTAGCTATTTAGGTAATTATTGCTACGATTGTTAGCAATTATAGCAAAAATGAGGAATTAGCTTTGCCAATTTATTTCTTGTGACTAGAAAAATTTATAAATTTGTAAATAGCCATGGAATTTATATTTGTGTGGCTATTGTTAGGTACTAGCCACGATTTTTAAATCTATAGCTAAAATTTTGTAGCTATATATGCATAATGTTGTAGTGAGGGTTCGGGGTTCTTTTTTTTTTAAGCAATCCACTAGGCAGAGCCTAGGGCTAGCTTTTATTTATATAGAAAATAAAGTACATAGTGTTGTAATGTTCTAAAAAAGTGTAGAGTAGTAGAGACTTGATATATAACTCGACTAACAGTCACCACCTCTCCATATTTCTGACTGTTCATTCTTTTCCATAGCTCCCACACGACAATCGCATGTAATGCTCTCAGAATATGCTATAAACGTGGCATCACCTTTGTTGTCCAGCATTTAACAATTGCTTGGTGCAAATTCAAACCCTCCATGCTTATACCTGCATTTGTTAGAAAATGTGTCCACACCTTTGTAGCTGCAGCAGATGTGAAGAACAGATGAGACAAGGATTCTTGCTCTTGATCACAACACCAACATTTCGACGGCATAAAATAACCCAATCGTCTCATCCAATCGTCTAGAGGAAGTTTTCCTTTCCAAACCTTCCACAAGAAGAAAGAAATTTCAGTCCTTTCACCCACATTTTACTGTATGACATAGCAGGATCATTTCTTTTCCTCAAATATTCCCAAGCCGATTTCACAGTAAACTCCCCACTCGATTCCAACATCTAGTATGATTTGTCTAGCACATCAACAGTAGATGGTGGTTTAATCCTTTCCAGAATGTGCACTACTATCTCCTCAGGTAAAACCTCCATCAATCTTTCCACCTCCCATACACCATCATGCACCATTTCATATACATTATTAATGGATTCGTCAATGATAAAATCTGGAGGTACTACAAAATATAGAGCTCCGAGCCCTGTCTAGTTTTCATACCAAAAAAGTGATGATCCCAATTTTTAATGCCATCCAATTTGATGTTCGACAAGATCTCTACATTCTAACATCTTCCTCCATATATGTGATCCATCTCACCAAGGGACAATAATAGGATTGAGTTTATTACAATACTTTTGACTGACGAAAGAACTCCACAAGCTTGGTTTTGTTCGAAAGTTCCACCATAATTTACAAAATAAAGCTTTGGAGACATCATGCAGTGATCGAAAGCCTACACCTCCCTCTTCACCCGGCAGGCGCAATTTTTCCCAAGCTGTCCAATGTCTACTCTTTGCACCCACAGCACTACTCCAAAAAAATTGCGCAAACATTTTGTGAAGCTTGTTTATAACATAAGGAGGAGGATTAACGGCTGAGATCAGATGTACCGGCATACTATGTAATACATGAGATATCAAAATAGCTCTGCCTCCAATCGACAACAACTTACCTTTCCACGACTGTAGCTTATCCATGACTTTGGTGATGAGACCTTGATAATGATCTAATTTTCTTCTCGTGTAAAAACTAGGACAACCAAGATATATAAATGGAAAGTCCTGTCTATTGATGCCAGTTATCCTCTGAACTTTGTTCACTACTCTCTTAGGTACAGAATGGTGCAAATAAACCGTAGATTTTGATTTATTAATTAACTGACCTGAGGCAGCTTCATAAGCAGATAACACTTCCATTATCAATTTCAAAGATGTAGCATCGAAGGAAAAAAAAATAATAGTATCATCGGCATATGCATGGTGATTGATTTTTAGACTCCATTTTGGCAAACCAAATCCACAAAAATATAAATTCGAATGGAGTGCATTCAAACCTCTAGAAAGAGCTTCCGCTGCCAGGATAAAGAGAGTAGGAGATAAAGGATCCCCTTGTTTCACACCTCTTGTCGATTTGAAGAACCCATAAGGTTGGCCATTTATCAAAACAGAATACCAGTTATTTGAAATGATGCCAAACACCACACCTATGAACCTTTCTCCAACTCCCATCTTCCTCAGAGTCTTAGTCAAAAAAGCCATGATAAACGATCATAGGCTTTTGTCATGTCTAATTTTATCACCACATTAGGCCCCGCTTTGGTGCGCATTCGAATATCTGTGATAATTTCTTGAGTAAGCAACATATTTTCCACGATGCTTCTTTCCTTAACAAAACCTATCTGCTCCTCCGAAATTAGATTAGGAAGAACACCAGCTAGCCTTTCATGAATAACCCTCGAGAAAACTTTACTTATAAAGTTACTTAGGCTAATTGGGCGCATATTAGAATAAGTAGAAACCTCTTCCTTATTGGGTAATAATATCAAATTTGTGTGAGTCACAAACTTTGGTAAATTATGCCCATTGAAGAAAGCTCTAACCATGTCATATAAATCATCTGCGACTATATCCCAGTATGATTGGAAAAAAATTCCAGTGAACCCGTCAGGTCCCCCTGCACTATCCCCATTGAGCATAAAAACTGCCTCTTTTACTTCATCCTTTGATGGCTGTCTCATAAGCATCTCATTCTGCTCGTTATTCACCATGTTTGGCACATCCTCCAATATTTCAAATGCATCAGGCACCTGTTCTTCATGGAATTGAGCAGTGAAAAAATTCAATGCTTCAGCTGCCATCCCCTTTGTATCTTCAATCCAATTTCCCTCTCTATTTTGAATTCTCTTCAATTCTAGCCTTTTCCTTCTTCCATTTACTTGCGCATGGAAAAATTTCGTGTTCCTATCTCCATCTTTGAACCATGACATTCCTGATTTTTGCTTCCAAAATTCCTCCTCCAAAGTAAAGTATTTTATGAACTCAGATTGATATTCCATGAGTCTTTCTCTATTCTGATAAGAAAGATTCAATTCAAATTGTGCCTCGTGCACTAAAACTACCTCTTCCAGAGAAGTGATCTTTTGAAAAATGTTTCCATATGTCGCTTTGCTCTAGATTGAGAGGGCCTTCTTCACTTTCTTAAGTTTGTGGTTGAAAAGAGTAAAAGGATTTGCATGAAACTCGGCAGTCTAGTTCTCTGACACAACAGCTTTAAATGTCTCTTGTTTGGTCCAGAAATTAAGAAATTTGAAGGATTTCTTAATTGGTACTGTCGTGGTATTGATACTCAACTGCATCGGGCAATGATCTGATCCTATCTTAGGAAGATGAGCAATCTCTAATCCTGCGAACATCTGTTGAAACTCTACATTGGCTAAGCATCTGTCGAGTCGCTTAAAAATGCAGTCGTCTTCACCTCGACCATTCCACCAAGTATATATACTCCCTTTAAATCCAAGATCAAATAAGTTACATGTATTTACACAATTCCTAAAACCCAGGACTTCATTCATGTGTACGGGCAGGCCACCAAATTTTTCTTCTTCGTCCCAAATAACATTGAAGTCACCTCCGACTAGCCATGGAAGAGACATATCACTCGCAAGTGCATATAAACTGTCCCATAGCTTGATTTTTTCAGTAGAATCGCATTTTGCATAGACAAATGTAACAACAAATGATATTCCAGTATCCATATTTGTCAGCTTTAGAGTCATCTGTTGCTCTATATTGAGAATGACCTCAACACCATGACCTTCATCAACAAATACCCATATTTTGTTTGAAACATTAACGAATGCTTGTAGCATTCCAATCTTTCTTCTATATCCTACTATTTTCGTTGCTCTTTGCTTTGGTTCCATGATACCTATGAATTGGAACTGATGTTGCCTCTGCATAATGACAAGTCTCTCAAAGGCCTTCATTGTATTCACCGACCTCACATTCCAAATTACAGCGTTCATCATTGATTAATCGATTTGGTTTGGGTCCTTCTTGTTTGAACCCCAGATAGAACTACACTTTGATTATCTCTAGATTACTTTTTCTTTCCCCTCCCAGCAGATTTTCTTTGCTCAGTTGCTTTTGGTGAAAGATCGCCCTGCTTTGTCACATTCTTAAAATTCTGTGTCGTCGATTCTTCATCCATATCTCTCCCCTGCCTTTGACATTTTGTGCATCACCATGATCCCTCTGTTGAGCTGCCAGTTGGTTTCTCATAGGATTTGGAATCAGTGATTTTTCAGTGTAATGTTTCTTAGCATTGCCTTTTGTTGCAGCATCACCTAATGGAACGATGTTCGTAAGCTGCTCCTCCTTTTTCTGTTGGACAGGCGTTTCATCACCTATACCACTTTTATCTCCTTTAGTACCCCCAGGATCCTCCAGTAAGATATTCTCCTCATTAGGAGTATCATTAATATTTTTTGAACTACCTGTAGCTACAGGGGAGCTCTGTATCTCCCGACATTGTTTCTCCTTTTCTTGCACATCTGGAGCCTTAATCAGTTGTTGATTATCATTGTGTGTTGTCCCAGCTTTTATTTCTTGTCTATTAACATTGTGTTCTTCTTCCCCGTCTTGTTAATCTTCAGTTATATCTTTATCATCATTGTCTTCCTCATCTCCCATTAGCTCACCCTCCTTTGAATCCTATTCCGTATGACCAAACCATATAGTACCTTCACCTAACCTCATTTTTTCAGAAACTTTTTTCAACGCATCTGCATCAAGTGTGCCTTGAGATGGGATTTCCTAGCATGATGTATTAGTTGCAACTATATTATCACCAATTGATTTTTGCACCCAATGAGTGGTAGACTCCTTATTTACTGCATCATTGTCGATTGAGCAGCCTTTAATATTACTATTAGGCATTGCATTAACATCCTTTTTTGAAGAGCCAATCCGAATAGAATTAGGATTAAAAACAGGTGCAGCTGATTTCAAATTTCCAGTAGCATTTGCATTAGGTACAGGGCTGTTTTGAGTAACTGTTTTTTCCATTAATGCCAATTGATTAGACTCATCTACTTCTCCTTCTTCAACTTCCAATACAGAAAATCTATTGTGCGATTGGCACTGTTGTGTCACTCCAGCATCGACAAGAATAATTTTTTTACCAGTGTTAGCAGCAGAATCCACACGAACTAACACAGCATTATCAGCAAAAAATTTGTTAGACGTCTGAATTTGTTGATTTGCAACTATTCCAACTGGAACAATTTCTCTACTTGGAATTATAGCCTCTTGCTGCAACTGTCCAGAAGATGGAACCATTTCTCTACCTATATCCTCATTAACATGCTACTCATCTCCAGTACGTTGAGCCCTTACCTCCTTGTTGTTCACGCCAGGAACAATTTCCTTACCACACTGATCTTGTACCCTCTCTTTTCTTGTGTCATGCTTCACTCTCCTGTCTCTAACCTCCTTCCACTAACCTCAAGCATTGCCTACAACCTTCCCACTAGTCAGTATCATAATTGGTGCGCTACTCTGCCCCTTGTCCTTACCATTATTCACTCATTCCTGATTTCCAGTATCATTCAATTCCGGATGCAAATGCCAACATTCAAAGTCATCATGACCTTGAAGCCTACACTCCTTACAATATTTTGGCATCATGTCGTATTTAATGTTAATCCATTCCGTCCGTATTTCTCCTGTAGCCTCATTCAATATGTCCATCCTCACCTTCTTGGGATGATCGTCTAGTAAATCGACAAGAACTTTAATCCTCGCACAACTAGGTCGTGTCTTGTTGATAGTAGCCAAGTCTAATTTTATAGGCTTTCCTACTGCCGTAGAAATAGAAAAAAGAACTTCTTTGACATAAAAAGTGGGCAGCAAACCTGGGAACGATATACATGCCAAAGCTTTCGCAGTCTTCTCACCAGCCTTAAATTTGGAGTCATAGATAAGAGGTCGCAACTGGTACTCTTTCCCCACTTCATCCTTAACATAGTATACACCTTTTGATGTAAAGTCAATGAAATCTTGCCAAAAAGTAAATCGGATTAAGACATGTCTGTCTCTAAGATATCCAATGATGCAAGCTCCCTTAATTCCACATTGAGAAGGCACAATCTTACGTATTTCCTGAAGACCTGGCCAACCATACGCACATTTGCCTATTACAGCATACTGCAACCCCTCTATAAAATTCACCCGATTGACTTCTGCCTCTGTAAACGTTATCATTGGTTTCCTATTCATAGATGATGTTCTTAGCATTGGGATTGGCTCAATTCTTGTCTGCGCAGTACTGTTTCCATGACCATTAGCGTTCAAAGTTGCTGGTTTCAATATCTGCGTGTAGTACAAAGGTTGCAAAATGATCATGGATGGTTGAGAAACATTATTGATGTTCGCTGGTGGGTGGGAAGTGATGGGTGGTGGTTGTTCAGTCAACTCCGGTGGCTTACCGCCGGCCAAAGTGGCCATGGCATTGAAGGAGCCAATGCAATAGTGAAACGCTACAGTGACGGCTCCTAGAGAGAAGCGGAGCGTGTTTCTAGAGAGAGATAGGTTTGGTTTTTTTTTTGGGTTTCGGAGTTTTTTTTTTTGGCAATCCGCTAGGCAAACGCCTATTGCTCGTTTTTTATTTATAACATAAAAGAAAATACAACAATTAGGAAAGTACAAATATGGGGGACAATAACACCGGTATTGTTACCCATATAACACAAACCGGGCTAACCTTATTGTACTAATCTTATTGAGGCTTATCAACCTCGCCTATTAGCAAGAATGTAAAAAATATGAGCTTGAAAGGACCAAATATTCTATGATCATCACAGACTTTATAACATACTCTGTGATGAGATTACAGATGAGGATACTACTAAAGTGGTAGAATAAAATGATGAAAGAATTAAAATAATGTCCCTTGTTGTCAAAACCTGTAATTTCTTCAATTTGTAATTCTTTTTCAACACAGTCCCAATTCTTCAAGAAGTGTTCAAAATTCATGATTTCTTTTAGAGCGTTTGGACCTTGTTGATGTAGTTGAGGCGACCTGCTTTTGCTTGGCATTTCTCATTGGAGGTCGCCTAACATTTAAAAAATCACTGACCTTGTCGTCCCAGCTATTTTTCCTTGTATGCGACTTTTGTTCCTCTGTTGAAACTGGAACTATTGTGACGATTTGCTGCAGCCCATCATCTTTTTCGCTCTCTACAAATGTATCTCTGCCTACATTCCCTTGATTTGGCATGTCTTGAACAAAACCTTGTGTAACCAAGTTTGTTTCATCTTGTTGTTTAACTATGCTTGCCTTGTTTTGCTTTTGTCTTTGTACATCAGTCCTGCTCCTATTCCCACAATCAGTGCTATAAGGATTACGACTCAAAATGTCTAGAGGATCCGCACTTAACAGTGCATCCCACAGTTTTATATCATCTAAAGATATAGCTTGTGTAGTTGTTACAAGTTGTTGTTGCCTCGCCTTTGGAATTGTTACTGCATTGCAGTCACTAAAGCTCATAGGATCAAGGTCTTCCCTGGTACTTTTTTGTTCACCCTCATGCACTTCATTGTTATTGCCAGTTGATATCATGAGCTGCCCGGATTCCCCTCCATAATCACCATATGATTCAACTAAATTTTATGGGACATCATATACGGATGTATTTAGAGCAACCAAAGGTTGTTGGACTATAGTTTCCTTCATAATCATCTCATGCTGCGCGTCCTTGATGATTCTTTCCACATTAGGATTGGAAAAATGTATAGTAGGTGCATTGGAACTATGAGCTTGGATGCGTGTAAGTTCAACTACCAATTTTTTCTTTGCATCATTTGTAACTTCAGTAGCGCTACGATCAGCTCCATTTTGTCGTTGCTTATGCACATCAGTGCCTGCTGCCACATGGATTGCATCTCCCACTCGATCACTAGATAAAATAACATTTGTATTTTTCAGTGCTGTATCTCGAGTGCCAGATGCCACAGCTTGACATCCATGCAATTTACTAACATTTTGAACACACAACTTCTCCTCAAGTGTGCCAGCAGTATCACTTTCTACATCGTGACTTTTGTTCCCCGCATTGATATTTGGAAAATGGTGGAGCTTTGACTGTACAGTAGTGTCTTTTTGACATTGCTTTCCATCAAAAACAGTAGTGCGTTTCCTGTTGGTATCACAATTATTTACGTGTAAAGTAGATACAGTAGGAAAATCCTCATGTATTTTACTATTTATGGCCATTGTAACCACATTCCGCAGGGCCTACATTTAACTCCTTAATGAACATAGTATTCCCTTTGTCCTTAGTTGGTCCCCCATCTAAAGTAAAAGTAGATTCCTTTTCAATTGCACTATCCAACTGCAACACTTCTCAAATTTTAAAAAGTTTCAAGACACGCTAATTATAGAATTTAATTTATTATTATTATTATGATTAT
>MU739006.1:6239-52070 GCA_026770625.1 Nicotiana glauca | reverse complement strand
CTATGCGATCGCAGAATTGGAATGCGGTCCGCATATTGGACCGCAAAACTGACCCCAATCACTGAACATCTCTGCGTGGGTATGCGGTGGAAATGCGGTCCGCATTCTGATTATACGGTTGCATAATGGACCGCATTTATCACATCAACTTAGACTAACTCTCTGATTAACTATGCGGTAGGAATGTGGTCCGCATATTGATTATGCGGTCGCATAATGGACCGCATTTTCAACTTCAATTTTGACAATTCTTCTGCTTCACTCTGCGGCAGGAATGCGGTCCACATAGCTGATCTGCAATCGCATTCTGGACCGCATAAATGATAATTTTCTGGAAAATTGATTCTTTTGATTTTTTAAAGGCTTGATTCTACACATTCCTAACACATATTCGGAGTCGACACCACGAGTTACTAAATTTTGAGACCAAAAATTATTTATGGGACCTTACAGTTTATTTACCAGTTCTTATGTCCATGTCTACTTTCATGTCTGAAGCATCTAATCTTTGTACAATTTTCTTATGTCTTGCTCACTTCTTATAATGAATCCCATCCCTATACCCCCTTATGTGCTTTAAGTTATGGTTAAAAAATATGGCAATATATTTGAAGTTATTGTCCATGGATATGAACTGGACCCTTTCGGGCCCTAAGCTTTTTCAGTTTTCCATCCCTATTCCCTTACTATGCGTGTTGAGTTAAAGCTTTGGCCTCACAATGCTCCAATTACTGCCCAGGCCATAGCTTGACCTTTAATAGGTCTTTACTCTCTAATGTTTGGCCAACAGGTTTGGTCAGTGGTGTGCCAGTCTACTTTATAGCTGGGCAAGACCACCAGCCTGCCTGGGTATTCCCTACCCCCCTTTATTGAACTTGCACTCATTCTTAGAACTTAAGTTCTGCCCCTCTCTTGTGAGCCCTGCTTGAGACCCCTGAGATCCCTCTGAACTTGGACACCTGAGAGCTGGCCCTTCCACACTGCACTACAATTTTTTCTGATTAGCATCTTGGGTGTAAGCACTGCCTGGGGTTCCTGAAATCCCTTGGATCTCTGAAACACCCTAGATGAGAGAAGGCTTGGAAATCTGGATCTCGAAAGTGGCTCAATCTCATATTATTAGACACTAAATCTGAATTAGGTTGTTCGGATGTAGCTGATGATTCATGATGTTTTTTTTTTAATTTCAGTTTTTATTTCTTTTGGGCTGTAATAATTTGTATAAACTCAGGGGATTTAGTAAAAAAATGAGGGGGTTTATTTTTATGTACTAAGGGTAGAAAACATGCCTATAGGGATTTATTTATGATTTGTGCAACTTCACGCGTAGAAAACATGTCTATAGGATTCAATACTTGATTTCTGCAACTAAGCATTTAGATACCATGCCTATAGGAATTTGCACTTCTGCATACAATAATGTCATTCGGCAAACCACTAGGCCTAACAACAGAGTTGCATATGAATACCATATCTACAATACTCTTGTTTAAAAGGTCTAAATCAGTTAACGCATAAAGAGCGTGCCTATAGGAACTTCAAACCTAAGCCGTTTTCACTCATTCAAAATATCATTCACTTTTCGAAAATTAGCATTTACTGAAGTAACGGATTTTTCTAGACAAATCTGTATTTTTTGAAACTCATGTAATTCCTTTCCTCAATTAACCTGCATGTCTTCTGAAGTTCACTTCTTTTCTGTTAAACCTTTTCAAAACATTGCACTTCTTTTCTGAAACTCCTTTCACTCCTTTTACTCTGTAGCTTTGCTTTTTAATCAGTTTTATATTTTAAATCAATAATTCAATCCAATACTTAGGCAAAAGGTTTAATTAATCAACCAGATCGATTTTAGACAACTGTATTCGAGCGAGCCTAATGTAGACTTTCCGTTTAAAATATATGTTGAACCAGTCCGCTCGTCGCTTTATTTAATTAAGACCAAACCAGTACGTGTAAGACATGCTAAACTCTATGGCTTTTATCTGATTTAGGGAGGCTTATTTGAGCCCTACTTGCTTATTGATTCCCCCTTTATTTGCATTATGTGTTTTGATTGACGCCTTAGTATTTTGTCCTTTGAAAACTCCTAAAAGGCCTCAAACCCCTCTCCCTTCAGGACTAGTAGTCCAATTGCCTCCGGGACTGATAGGATTGGGATATGTAATGGCATGCAATAAGTAACGATGCTATTCCACATTTTAAATACCTTAACGGGGTGGGAAAGGGTAGACATGGAGATGATGATCACACGATAACACTATGCGTATGATTGGTCGCCGGTGTTGTGTGGATGATCCATGTATTTTACGAACCTAGGACCCCCTTTCCTTTACGTAATTATTTTCAGATTGTCAATTCTCAACTCTTTAAAATTCTGCATTCTTGTTTTAATCATTAAAATTTCCCCCTTCTGATTTTCGCACTGCCCTTTCCTCTAAAATTTTCTGCCCATTCACTTCCTTGTTTGATAATTGGTATTCATTACTTGATCCCATTTTCTGCATTTAGATATTCTTGCCAATAATTAAGAAGTCACCTATTCGAGTTTCAGCATGTTCAGTAACCTTTATGTATACCTACTTGGAGTCTTTATGTGGAATTGTCTTGTATGTTTGCTTGCTTTAAAGTCACAATTGTAACATGGTCGGGAACCACACTAGTGGATCTTGAGGGGTGCCTAACACCTTCCCCTCAAGATAATTTCTAGCCCTTACCCGAACTCTGGTTCTTCATCTCAAATTCTTTCTTAAAGTGTCCTAATGCACTATAATCATTAGGTGGCGACTCTTAAATTCCAAAACCCAATTCCCAAACGAGAATAGAGTTGTCTTTTCCAAAATGTCGTAAACCCGATTCTCACTTTTAGAGAGGAAAAAGGGGGCGTCGACAGCATGGCGACTCTGCTGGGGACTCTTTAGGCTTTTACCATTTCATGCTATATGTGACTTTATTGTTTTCTTTTATTGCTTTTGTTTAATGCCTTTATTCAAAACTGACTTGTTTCTTTTGTTTCTTTTTCTTTAATTACTTTCATTTACCGCTTTCCATCAATACCGTTGTAATTTTTGAGCAATTATTATAAAATTTATTTTATAAACGTGAAAATACACGTCAATTTGTTTCATTCTTGTAAACTGCATCTTCAACATTATATTCCACTCATACCAAACAAATACTATAGCAACGCTTATAATGAGTAGTTGCGCTCTTCCAATACTATCCCCCCTTAAATTTAGCAAAGGCGTATTTGTGGTAAAACCAATCAATCAGTGATGCAGTCGACGGTTCCGTGCCTTTCCCTCTTGAGTTGTCCGCTCAAGGGTACCTGTCTAATACCCCAATAGAAACCTTACTCTATTTAAACTGTACATGCATCATGGTCAAACCTAGCCGACTCAGTTATGTTGTCCACATAATGACGCATTAGGATAGCCTTGTCCAAAGTCCACCGGGTTTCCTTGAAACCCAAACGGACACCTCCATGTTCTGTGCATTTATTTGGAGAACTAAATGCTTGCTATGCTAATTATTGGTCTAAATAGTCGAGTCTGGTGGGGTGAGGGCCTAACACTTTGTTTTTGCAGAAAATGAGGCACGAAGTCCCCAGATTTGGCATGGTAACCAACATTCATCCAAGACTACTAAATTGGTGGAAAGACCTCCACCCCAATGATCAAACGCTCGTCCGCAAGTACTTAGGGAATTTGCCTTCTCTTCTAGAAATTCAGCCTGACAATAGAATCATAGAGGCTACGACATGTTCTGGGATAATGACAAGTACGTGTTCCACTTCGGGGACCTTGAAATGACTCCTTTGCTCGAAGAAATAGGAGGTTTAGCTGGCATTCCTTGGGAGACTCCGGGTTTGCTTATGCCAGAAAACCGCAAAGGTAGGGGTTTCCTTAAGATGATGGGACTGAAGAAGAACCCAGATTTAACCTGTTTGAAAGACTCTTAAATCCCATTCGACTATCTGTACGAGAGGTACGGCCATAGTAAGTCATACCGCACCAATTCAGATGAGTTCGCTATCACCTCATTGGGGCATGTCCATAGAAGGGTCTTCGTTTTTATGTTTTGCTTTTTGGGAATGATGGTGTTCCCTATGAAGAAGGCTAGGATCCACACAGACTGTCCATGGTAATCAAGACTTTGACGGAATGAATTGGCGGGCAGAATTTCAGCATAGTACCCATGATCATTACCGAGATATACCGTACCTTGGACAACTGTCAACAAAAGGGCTGTCATTTTGAGGGTTGCAACTTGTTACTTCAGCTCTGGCTCATGGAACACCTCCAGAAAGGGGAATACCGACAGGAGATCCTACGCAGAGATTGGGATGATCATATCGCCTTCCACCAGCCAAGGCGTATGAATTATATGCCTAAAATGTTACCTCAGCCAGAGGACGCCAAATGATGGGTAGAATCATTTGAAAATCTGAAAAAAGACCAGGTACAATGGATGGTCGAGTGGTTCCCCACGGATGAATTCATTGTTCGATCCCGAGATGCACCGTTTCTCATACTAATTGGTTTGAGAGGAACTTATCCTTACGTTCCTCTCCGA
Source organism: Nicotiana glauca (assembly GCA_026770625.1). NCBI lineage: Eukaryota > Viridiplantae > Streptophyta > Magnoliopsida > Solanales > Solanaceae > Nicotiana > Nicotiana glauca. The sequence continues at coordinate 47,495 of MU739006.1, read as the reverse complement.
GCCATGAGGCAGGCCGAAAGAAAGCAAATCATACCAAGGGTCGACAAAATGAGTCACTTCAGGGCTGATTTCCATGACGATGATAGCCCTCACAGGTGCCAAGCTCAGCACTTGTGGCACTGCAAACTCGTTTTGGGGAGAGAATCTATTGAGCCAGACAGGTATCACGCCGGTTGTGTGTCGCACTATTCGGGTTGGTTGGAAGACAATCGCATGGGTCAGTCCGGGTTCGTTCGAGGTCACAGAATTATCGACGAACACGCTGAAGCACGGGTTAAGTATAATCAACTGCGCAAGAGAATTCGAGAGTGTGAAAGTGAGCACTGGGAAATACAAGAAGCCCATTAGAAGTTGATCAAGGAGTGGAAAGATATGGCTATCAGCGCCAACAAGCGACTAGGGTATTTGGAGCGGGGTCTAGTGGAGCTGGAAGGGAAGTTCATCAAGAGGATTGAAGACTATCAAAACGCTAAAGGAAATGCAGGAGGACATTTGGCCCAGGCTTATTTGTTGCTAGGACTACACGAGCTGGTAAAGCTGTTCGAGGGAGACGAAGATGCCAAATCTGGGGAAGGTCCTTCTGGGACCAAGTAGTTAGGAGTCCTTTTATTCTTTATTTTAATGTAATAAGGACAATGGCCAATAGTGACATTTTACTTTCTATTATTTAGAGTCGTTTTGGATTCGTCTTATTTTTCTCAATAAAATGAGGCATTTGGCATTATAAGTTCTCCAAAACTATTTGTCACTAGGCCTACCTCGGGCACAACGAGGCACCAAAGTTAGGACGCTATTTATATTCTTGTACAATGTGTTTAAATACTGCAATATTTTTATTTTTATTTTCTCCTCATAACCTGCACTAACTTGTTATCTTTTGTTTTTATTTTATTTTTTTATTATTCCCCTCCCCAAAGGCTAGTTCGTGCATTCTGGCATCATCATCATAATCCACAAGATCCAAGGGCTCTCTACCTCCTCCTCCTTCGAGCCCTATCCGGAAAAAGAACAAAGGTAGAATGGGAGATACAAGTGCCAGAAAGGAAATTGAGGTTCCTCAGGGTACCCCGGTTGCTAAGGAAACTGCTACCCTACTTGAGCAAAAATTATTAAAGTTCCAAGAAGAACTGGAGCAGGTTCGGAACTTAGAGAACCTGTCATTTTCTCTCACCGCTCCTGATGTCAACACCCAAAATCCCGCACCTCCACAAAACACCCCACAACCACATATACAACCCACTCATACCCAACACTGCAATGCATGCCACACTTTGAACAACACTCCACTACTCATTCTCGAGCCACTGAACACCACAAATTACCATCTCCACAACACTCCTATTTACTTGGATATTGTACCCCATTATACTCAACTAATCTCAAGTGCACCTGAGTCTGATGACAAAGACTCCCTTATCAAGAACTTAGCAGCAGAACTCAAGAAATTGACCAGCCGAGTTCAGGGCGTGGAAGGTAACAAAGGTATCGAGGGGTTAAATTATGAAGACCTCTGCATTCAGCCAGATGTTGAACTTCCGGAGGGGGACAAACCTCCCAAGTTTGAAATGTTTGACGGAACAGGAGATCCCAGAGTCCACCTGAGGACATATTACAATAAGCTGGTCGGAGTCAAAAAGGATGAGAAGATCCGTATAAAGCTCTTCATGAGAAGTCCGAAGAGGGATGCTTTATCATGGTACATCAGCCAGGACCCCAAGAAATGGACAAACTGGGTAGGCATGGCCTCGAATTTCATGGATAGATTCTAATCCAATACAGAGAATGCACCGGATGTATTCTACATCCAGAATCTAAAGAAGAAATCTACCGAAATATTTCGCGAGTATGCTACTCGTTGGAGGTCAGAAGCTGCAAAGGTCGGGTTGGCCCTAGAAGAAGAACAGATGAACAAGTTCTTCGTTCGAGCTCAAGATCCCCAATATTACGAGAGGTTGATGCTGATCGAGGGTCAGAAGTTCACCGATATCATCAAACTGGGAGAAAGAATCGAAGAAGGCATTAAGAATGGTATGATTACTAATCTTGAAGCATTACAGGCCACCAATAAGGCTTTACAGTCCGGTGGCACGTCCAAGAAGAAAGATGTGAGTACCATAATGGTCGCACAGGGAACCAAATCACCACTAAAATACCACACCTACCCATCACCTCCACTTACATATTAGCCTATCCCGAATTACCAAGCAACCGCACCCTCCTATCCAAATCCACCTCCCGTCTACCAATCATCTCCACCTCTCACATATCAACCCACCTCACCCAGATACTCTCAACCAGCACCTGCCTACCAAGCTTATAATGCTCAACCCTCTCATTACCAATCACCTCCCACCCGCCAAAATTTCCCTATACCTTGGCCAAATTTTGGCTGCAGACCTCCCAGACAATACACAGCCATCGCTGAACCAATTGACCAGCTCTACGAGAGACTTAAAATTGCTGGTTACGTCACCCCTATCCCAGCCATAACTCCAGAGAATCCTTCGTAGTGGGTCAACCCTAATAAGATATGTGCGTACCATTCCAGCATGAAGGGATACACCCTTGACGAGTGCCGCTCATTAAAGGATAAGATTCAAACCCTGATCGACAATAAGGTCATCGTAGCAAAGTAACATGCTCCTAATGTTCGTAACAACCCTCTGCCTAACCACAAAGGTGGAGACATTCACATGATCAAGATCGAAGATGATTGGGACCCCAAAGGGTCGATAGGTTTGATTGCTGAATGTGATGAACCAAAGAAACCAGCGGTTACACTTAACCCAATTGTTGTGCGGAATCAGCACTCCACGGACGATAAAGTAAACATGTCTATACCTCTCGAATTTGAAGTGCCTTCTTCTGCAAAAGCGCCCGTGCCAATTGAGGTTGAATTTGGAGTTCCAAAAGCACCTGCACCATTTGAAGTTGTTGTGTTACCACCAAGGATACCTATTCCTGTGGCAATGTCAGACATAACACCATTCCACTCAAATGCCATACCATTGGATTACACTACCGAAGCTAGGAGGAAAGGAAAGACCAAGACAGGAGAAACAATTGCTGCGCAAGGAATGACCAGAACAGGAAGGATTTATACCCTAGAACACTTAGCTGAGTCCAGTAAGCAAGCCTCGGGATGGCCTATTGAAACTGGGCCCGACGATCTTTAGAGGAAAATACAAGCTAAGGAGTACTCGGTCGTTAAGCAATTAAACAAAACACCAGCACTCATCTCCATCCTAGCTCTTCTACAGAGCTCTGACGCTCACAAAAATGCCTTGATGAAGATACTGAGCGAAGCTTATGTGCCCAGCAACATAACTAGAGGCGAAATAGCAAATATGGTAGGACAAGTGCTGGAAATCCATAAAATCACTTTCCACAAAGATGAGCTGCCACCGGAAGGACTGAGCCGCAACAAGGCACTACACATCACTGTGCAATGCGAGGATTATTTCATCACTAGAGTCCTGATCGATAGAAGATACAGCCTCAACATCTGTCCGCTGATAACTCTCAGAACCTTGGTAAAAAGCCTGCACGAGATCAAAGATGGGGCTATCAATGTCAAGGCCTTCGATGGGTCCCAAAGGGCTACTTTTGGAGAAATCAGCCTATCCTTGCAAATGGGTCCAACATGGTTCGACGTTGACTTTCAAGTGATAGATGCCCCGGCATCCTACAACTTGCTGTTAGGATAGCCCTGAATCCACACCGTTAGAGCCGTAGCATCAACCCTGCATCAGGCAGTGAAATTCGAATGGAATCACCAGGAGGTGATTATTCATGGCGATGGTAGTAACCCCATATATAGTCGGCAGACCATCCCAATGATTGGAGGAAGAAGGAGAATAGGCGGAGAAACATACCACCACATTGAAAAGGTCAACGTTGTAGATAAGGATAAGTGGTGGGATAACAAGATTGAAAGTATCCTGAATTAGTGTGGGTACGAGCCTGGAAAGGGACTCGGCAAAAACCTCCAGGGGATCACTAAGCACATCAAACTAAAGAAGCATGGTACTACATTTGGCTAGGGTACGGTTATACTTGGGAAGAATTCCAGAACTGGTTGCCACCATGGCGCGGCCCCTACTATCCATTGGAGCTTCTGATACCTAGCCTGGAGTAGACCTTCCAACTAGTAGATACTATATATGGTTCAGAGAAAGATGAAGCATTGGCAGCCATGAAGAATATGTTTCTGGAGGATGATGATATGGACTGTTTGTGTTCTTTTCGAGGAGGAAGGGGAGGAAGGCCCTTCCATACAAGCGGTGAACCGAGGAGACCGCCTCAGCAATTGGTCAATTAGAACCGTTAGGGCCCGAAAGGCTTCGAGGTAGCAAGGCTAAACAAAAGTATCATGCATCTCATTTTATGTTTTACTAGCTGATTTTCTTTCCGCATTGTCTTTAATTTTGAAAAGAGCTCCGATGTTCCAAACAATTATGAATTTAATCAAAGCATTTCAGTTTATTATATGTCTCGTTCTTATTATTTTCTCTATCATTTACTCTATTTTCACATAGTATTACTATTACTTACTTTGATGATGAACCAACGATTGTGACTTGTAACGAAACAAAGCAACAAAATGATATAGATTCAGAAGAGGATGATATACCAGAAGAGGTCGTCAGAGAGGTTGAGAATTTTGAGAATAGACCTAAGTCTAACCTGGAAAAAACTGAGGTCGTTAATTTAGGAGTTACAGAAAATGTCAAAGAAACTCGCATAAGTGTTCACCTGTCACCATCAGAAAAAGAAGAATACACAAAAATTTTAAAGTAATATGAAGACATATTTGCCTGGTCGTATGATGATATGACTGGTCTCAGCACGTCCATTATAGCTCACAAACTGCCAACAGATCCAGCCTGTCTGCCGGTAAAACAGAAGCTCAGGAAATTCAAACCCGACATGAGTTTGAAAATCAAAGAAGAGGTTACTAAGCAAGTCAAAGCTAAGGTTCTCAGAGTGGTAGAGTATCCGACATGGTTAGCCAACATTGTACCAGTACCAAAGAAAGATGGGAAAGTTAGAGTTTGTGTCGACTATTGGGATCTTAACCGGGCCAGTCCCAAAGATGATTTCCCCTTGCCAAACATACACATTCTTATCGACAACTGAGCCAAGCATGAGTTGCAGTCCTTTGTTGATTGTTTCGCCGGATATCATCAGATATGGATGGATGAGGAAGATGCAAAGAAAACGGTTTTCATCACGCCGTGGGAAATGTTACAAAATGATGCCATTTGGGTTGAAGAATGCTGGCGCCACCTATATGAGAGCCATGACTACTATCTTTCATGACATGATACACAAGGAGATCGAAGTATATATGGATGACGTCATCATCAAATCCAAGAAAGCCACTAGTCATATGGAAGACCTAAGAAAGTTCTTCAACAGATTGAGGAAGTACAATCTGAAACTGAATCCCGCCATGCTTCACACATCCAATTCAGACTATGTTTTCGATCGTGCATTCGGGGTTCCTACTGGAAAATTACTAGGTTTCATCGTGAGTCGTCGAGGAATAGAATCAGACCTATCAAAGGTCAAAGACATTCAAGAATTGCCACCACCAAAGAACAAGAAGGACGTAATGAGTTTCCTGTGAAGGCTCAACTATATCAGTCGGTTCATAGCTCAGTCTACAGTCATTTGTGAACCCATCTTTAAAATGTTGAAGAAAGACACTGCTACTAAATGGACTGACGATTATCAGAAAGCCTTTGACATAATCAAGGAATTCCTGTCAACGCCGCCAGTCTCGGTTCTGCCCGAGACAGGAAAGCCTCTATTGCTTTATCTTACGGTTTTGGATGGAGCGTTTGGTTGTGTTCTGGGACAACATGATGAAACGGGGAGAAAGGAGCAAGCCATCTACTATCTCAGTAAGAAGTTCACCCCGTATGAGTCCCGGTATTCTTTATTGGAGCGCACCTGTTGTGCTCTGACTTGGGTAGCTCAGAAATTGAGGCATTATTTTTGTGCCTACACTACTTATCTCATATCAAGGATGGACCCGCTGAAGTATATCTTCCAGAAGCCCATGCCCACTGGCAAGCTCGCCAAGTGGCAAATCTTGCTAAGTGAATTCGACATTGTTTACGTAACTCAGAAAGCAATCAAGGGCCAAGCCATAACAGACCACCTTGCCGAGAATCCTGTCAGCGGAGAATATGAACCTCTTAAAATGTATTTTCCTGATGAAGAAGTGTCCTCTGTAGGAGAAGATATTACAGAATCCTATGAGGGTTGGAGTTTGTTTTTCTACGGAGCTGTAAGTTTCAAAGGAGTTGGTATTGGAGCAGTCCTAGTATCAAAAACCGGCCAGCATTACCCGGTATCTGCCAAGCTCAAATTCCCTTGCACCAATAATATGGCCGAATATAAAGCCTGCATCCTGGGGCTCAAGATGGCCATTGACATGAACATTCAGGAGCTGCTAGTGATCGGGGATTCAGACTTGCTCATACATCAGGTTCGAGAAGAATTGGCAACCAAGAACTCCAAGATACTCCCCTACTTGCATCACATACAGGAGTTAAGGAAAAGATTCACAAAGACGGAATTTCAACATGTCCCCAGGGTCCAAAACGAGTTCGCTGATGCACTAGCTACTTTATCATCCATGATCCAACATCCAGACACAATTTTCATTGATCCCATCCCAGTAAAGATCTATGATCAGCCAGCTTATTGTGCTCATGTTGAGGAAGAAGCGGAAGGAAAAACATGGTTCCACGACATCAAGGAGTACTTGACAACAGGAGAATATCCAGAACTTGCCATCGCCACTCAGAAGCGCACACTTCGGAGATTATCCAACAACTTCTTTCACAGTGGGGGAATCTTGTATAGGAAGACTCTCGATCTGGGTTTACTAAGGTGTGTCGAAGCAAAAGAAGCATCCAAACTATTGGACGAAGTGCACGCAGAGACCTACGGGCCGCACATGAATGGCTTTGTCTTAGCAAAGAAGATACTTCGAGCAGGATATTTTTGGATGACTATGGAAACATACTGTATCTAGTATGTTCGCAAATGTCATCGATGTCAGATACATGCAGATATGATAAAGGTGCCTCCAAACGAGCTTACTGCAACAAGCTTGTCGTGGCCATTCGCCTGCTAGGGAATGGATGTCATTGGACCTATTGAGCCTGCCACATCAAACGGGCACAGGTTTATCCTGGTGGCAATTGATTATTTTACCAAATGGGTTGAAGCAGCATCATACAGGGCAGTGACTAAGAAAGTTGTGACAGATGTCGTCCGTGACCATATTGTTTGCCGATTCAGAATTTTGGAATCAATCATCATTGATAATGGTTCTAATCTCAATAGTGATTTGATGAAAGCAATGTGTGAAGCATTCAAGATCAAACACAAGAATTTTACAGCCTACAGGCCTCAGATGAATGGAGCTGTAGAGGTACCCAACAAGAATATCAAGAAGATATTAAGGAAGATGGTCGAAAGTCACAAACAATGGCATAAGAAGTTATCATTCGCCCTACTGGGATACCGCACCACAGTCCGCACATCGACCGAAGAAACTCCCTACATGTTGGTTGATGGTACAGAGGCGGTCATCCCCACCGAGGTAGAGATTCCCTCCTTGAGGATCATACAAGAAGCAGAGTTGGATGACGCAGAATAGGTAAAAGGTCGCAACGAGCAGTTAGCCCTCATAGATGGGAAAAGGATGAATGTAATTTTCCACAGTCAGTTGTATTAGAACAGAATGTCCAGAGCCTTCAACAAAAGAGTTAAGCCGAGGAAGTTTACACCGTGGCAGCTGGTATTGAAGAAAATACTCCCACATCAAGATGAAACCAAGGGAAAATTCTCTCCCAACTAGCAAGGTCTGTACATGGTTCACCGGGTTCTAATTAGAGGAGCCCTTATTCTTGCAGAAATGGACGGAGAAGTCTGGCCAAAGCCAATCAATTCAGATGCAGTGAAACGATACTATGTGTAATCACTTATGATTTCTTATGATGATGTAATTTGAACTACGCCTGACCTGATTCCCGTTTAAGAGGGATACGTAGGCAGCCCTATGGGTTCAGTCACAATTTAATAAAAATTTCATTTTCCCCCTGCTATTTGAACTGGGGCAGAATTTTGAGAGAGGACCCTCAAAATTCTGAAGTTAGTTTTCAGCCACTCATCGCCAGGAATGCCACCTCAGTAAACAGGGGTAGAATTTTGAGGAGGACCCTCAAAATTCTGAAGTTGATTTTTCAGCCGTTCAACGCAACTATCAGAAGTGCCGGCCCAGTAAACTAGGACAGAATTTTGAGGAGGACCCTCAAATTCCGGAGCAAGAAATGTTGCAATGTCTTGAACCACGTCGCAGTCGTTGATTCATCAAAAGAAAACTGTTTTCTACTTACGTTATATTTACTAAATCATGCATAACTATTGTTCGAATTATTGTTGTTTAGCAACGCTACCCCAATGATACGCAACGCCGGAAGCGAGGGGAAAATGAACTAGACTTTCCCCTTACAAAACTCACGATTTTTCTTTGGATGCATGCACTCGACTTACAATATCGTCAGGTATATTTATGTACGCATACTTTCTAAAGAATGCAACTTCTCAGAATCATCACTTATCCGTAATCGCTATCTGCACACAACCTCCCCAGCAGTCACGATATCGTAATCAGCTATCAGCTAAGAAATCTCACTACTACTCGTCCTTTTACATTCTCGCATTGCATAAGGCTACCTTTTTACCTTTTGAGACTAAGCACTGTCTCCATCTTCATTATATACATTGCATAAGGTTACCTTTCTGCCTTTAGAGACTAAGCACTGTCTCCATCTTCATTGTCGGCATTGCATAAGGCTACCTTTCTACCTTTCGAGACTAAGCATTGTCTCCATCTGCATTATCTGCAGTGCATGAGGCTACCTTTCTGCCTTTCGAGACTAAGCACTGTCTCCATCCTGCATTGCATAAGGCTACCTTTCTACCTTTCGAGACTAAGCATTGTCTCCATCCTGCATTGCATAAGGCTACCTTTCTCCCTTTCGAGACTAAGCACTGCCTCCATCCTGCATTTTCTTGCATTGCATAAGGCTACCTTTTTGCCTTTCGAGACTAAGCGCTGTCTCCATCAGCATGGCTGAAATATCGCCACCTCTATTTGCATCGGCTGAAATACCGCCATCTTCATATAAATCTTGCATGGCTAAAACACCGCCAATTTTTGTTTAAATCCCTATCGGCTGAAACATCGCCATTTATAATCACCCTTCCTTATCGGTTGAAGTATCGCCAACTTTGTTTAATTCTTGGTACCGGCTAAAATAATGCCATTTACATTTCTACATCGACTAAAACGTCGCTGCTTTATTTAAATTTTTGTAGGCTGAGATATCGCCATTTACATTTTTGCTACATCGGCTGGAACATCGCCTGCTTATTTTAAACTTTTGTCGGCTAAAATATCGCCATTTACATTTTTACATCAGCTGAAACATTGTTGTTTTATTTAAATTTCTGTCGGCTGAAATATCGCCATTTACATTTTTCTGCACTGGCTGAAATACTGCCAAATCCTACATTTCATGGGCTGAAATACCGCCAAATCTTGCATTTTATGGGCTGAAATACCGCCAAACTATTCGAGGGCGTCATTGTTCGGAGACATCATCTTCATAGCCCGAGAACACCATGCCATGGCCCGAGGACCCACTTTATATCCTGCACATCATTATTCAAAGGCATCATGGTTCGGAGGCATCATTATTGAATCCTTTAATTTTGCGCTTCATGGCCCAGGACATCATGGTCCGAGGACGTTATCTTAATCGTCCAAAGACAGCATTCATGGTCCAACGGGAACTTGCATCATGTTTAAGTTTATGCACGATATACGCCCGTATTGCTCAATTTCAGGTACACCGGCCAACAACAGCCGCCTCAGCAGGAGCAATCCTGCTCCAGTTTCCGCAGCCGATCAAGCTTCGAAATACCTCTTACCCTCTAAACATCATGTCTGTCTCTTTCGAGTCTCCATCGGCATGTTCCGTCAATGGTTCTTGAACTACATACGACCTGATTCCTGTAAAACCAAGGATATGTAGGTAGCTCAGAAATCGGAGCCCGGTCAAATTCTTTTCAAATCGCCGCTTTCAGTCAAAATTGGCCATCATATCTTTACCCAACAACTCTTTCATCCTTCCGGGTAAAGAGGGGCAACTGTTGATACCCAATTTTTCCCTAAGTTTTTATACCCAAAATATTTCCATAATAGCATATATGTGCATATATAAGCACACCCAAAAGTTTTGGCATTTCTTTTAATTTTTAAACCAATTGATTGCCTATTTTAATACTATAAAATCCAGTAATTATTTTCCAAAATTATCATTTTAGGGGAATAGCTTATTTTATTCTCATATTTACACCAAAATGTAATTAAGGTGATTTTTGTATATTTTTACGAATTTATTTGGTATTTTTAACACTAAATTGCATGTAATGGCAATTATAGCCTATTTTGCGATTAGTAGCATTTTATAATTACAAAATTATTTCCAACATTTTTTTTAATTAATATTTATATATTATTCATTTGCTCAATGTTTTTAATTTACTCTTAAAATAATTATTACTATTTTTATAAAATAAAAAGGGGAAAATTGGCTATTTAACACTTAGCCCATTTTTATTTCAATTATAGCAATTTTGGCCCTTAATTTTGACCCAATTCTACCCCAATTACACCGGCCCAGTTTTATTTAACTCGGCCCCCAACCCAATTAAAAAACCTGCCCGACCTTTCTTTCAATTCAGGCCGTTGATCATTTTGATCAATGGTCAAGATCATTCCTTACCTTTTTAACCTACTAACTACACCCTAATCCCTTCATTCTCATATGATAACCGCCCTTGAATCCCCTTCCTCTCCCATTCTCTCTGCAAACCCTAGCCGCCGCCACCCAAACTAACTCTAATCCCTTCTATTCTCACCGAAATTAATGGCTTCTCAGGCCATAGATGACATGTACACACCCCCTCCACCATTAGACCTTGGGTGTTCGAGGTTTTGAAGGTTGACTTCGATGGTTCTCTCTTCAGACCTTCTCAGCTCTGTAGTTCTATGGCCTCTCCGGCCATGCTCCGGCATATTCAAGCTCTAGAGGCTTGATTCCTGACCTCTTCGACTCAGGATCTGACTTGTTCTTCCAAGACCTTCTCGTTTCTAGGGTTTCTTAGAAACCCTAAGTCGTTCGAGGTTCTTCTCTGTTTGTTTTCTTAGATCTATGCCATATCGGTGTTCTATTGACTTATTTAAGTGTTTTTCCCAATTTTTTTTTTTCAAAAATCATTTGCTTTTACATTAGGGGTTCTGAAAATATTTTGATTCTTGTTGTTCTTTTCTTTTTGATGTTTGTCTGTATTATGCTCGCATGTTTTCCTTATCTATTATGCATGTATTATCCTTCTTTTCTTTTATATGTGTGCTCACATGATTAATCTGTGTTAAATTTTTCTCACTCTTCTACCATGTGTGTTACTACTAATTTCTTGAATTTTGCTTTTCTGAACTCTATTTGTGTTAAGCATGTTTCGTCTATTCTAGACTAGTCTAAGTTTCGAGTTTCCAAAACGTGTCCCTTTATACTATCAAATCGATTTTCCTTCTCTGATTGTTGCAAACCTGCTATCATGGTCTGTTCGTTTCTCATGAGATTCCTTGAGTCTATTCACTTGCCTTCTCGTTTCTGTGTTTGATTCAATTTGAAACCCTAGAATTTGGAGGTTTTCTTTAATAAACTGGATTAGGGTTTCACTTTGGAACCCTGGACCTTCAGACGCATTCTGAATCTATGTCTGAACTCGTATTCTTTTATTTTATGAGCCTATACCTTGCAATGTTAGACTTTCTATTTGATTTGTTTGCTTTATATATGAAAAACACCTCTTTCAAAAGGGTTTTGACAATTACTTGATTGATTTTAGACTCCTTTGATAGGGTCTCGACTGATTGATACTGACTTTTCTTTGTTTGAGCCCTCTTCTACCTATTCCTAACTGGGTTCATTCGAATCAAACCTCTTTACCTTGATTTTATTAGTTGTCTGATTGATTCCCTTTCCTTTTCTTTACAAACCAAGTACCGTTGATTTCTTTCCTTAAATAACCTTCATGTATTTTCCCTTTCTTATGCTTCTATGACAGATTTTACTCAAATTTCCTTTCCTTATTTACATCCTCCCGTTTGAAATTGAATCCCCTGACTTAAGGGAGAATATTTGAGACTGATTTTTAAAAGGTCTTCTTACCTTTCTTGCTTGTTCTTTTACACTATAAAAGGGGCTGCCCTTCTGCACTTTACACACGACATATGCTCTAGTCTTTTTCTTGAAATCACACTCACACGCATAAGTTACTTTTGCTATTTGTACTGTGGCCTGTTACAAGATTCCTGCTCTCTCTTTGCTTTCTGAAACTGGTATGTCCTAGTTTATTTCTAGTCTCAACTCCAATGTGTGTTTATTTACCAATTCTTATGTCCATGTCTACTTTCATGTCTGAAGCATCTAATCTTTGTACAATGTTCTTATGTCTTGCTCACTTCTTGTAATGAATCCCATCCCTATACGCCCTTATGTGCTTTAAGTTATGGTTAAAAAACATGGCAATATATTTGAAGTTATTGTCCATGGATATGAACTGGACCCTTTCGGGCCCTAAGCTTTTTCAGTTTCCCATCCCTATTCCCTTACTATGCGTGTTGAGTTAAAGCTTTGGCCTCACAGTGCTCCAATTACTGCCCAGGCCATAACTTGACCTTTAATAGGTCTTTACTCTCTAATGTTTGGCCAACAGGTTTGGTCAGTGGTGTGCCAGTCTACTTTATGGCTGGGCATAACCACCAGCCTGCCTGGGTATTCCCTACCCCCCTTTATTGCACTTGCACTCATTCTTAGAACTTAAGTTCCGCCCCTCTCTTGTGAGCCCTGCTTTGGGACCCCTGAGATCCCTCTGAACTTGGACACCTGAGAGCTGGCCCTTCCACGCTACACTACAATTTTTTCTGATTAGCATCTTGGGTGTAAGCACTGCCTGGGGTTCCTGAAATCCCTTGGATCTCTGAAACACCCTAGATGAGAGAAGACTTGGAAATCTGGATCTCGGAAGTGGCTCAATCTCATATTATTAGACACTAAGTCTGAATTAGGCTGTTCGGATGTAGCTGATGATTCCTGATGTTTTTTTTAATTTTAATTTTTATTTTTTTTGGGCTGTAATAATTTGTATAAACTCAGGGGATTTACTAAAAAATGGAGGGGGTTTATTTTTATGCACTAAGGGTAGAAAACATGCCTATAGGGATTTATTTATGATTTGTGCAACTTCACACGTAGAAAACATGTCTATAGGATTCGATACTTGATTTCTGCAACTAAGCATTTAGATATCATGCCTATAGGGATTTGCACTTCTGCATACAATAATGTCATTAGGCAAATAACTAGGCCTAACAACAGGGTTGCATATGAATACCATGTCTACAGTACTCCTATTTAAAAGGTCTAAATCAGTTAACACATAGAGAGCATGCTTATGGGAACTTCGAACCTAAGTTGTTTTCACTCATTCAAAATATCATTCACTTTTCGAAAATTAGCATTTACTGAAGTAACGGATTTTTTCTAGACAAATCTGCATTTTTTGAAACTCATGTAATTCCTTTCCCCAATTAACCTGCATGTCTTCTAAAGTTCATTTCTTTTCTGTTAAACCTTTTCAAAATAGTGCACTTCTTTTCTTTCACTCCTTTCACTCCTTTTACTCTGTAGCTTTGCTTTATAATCAGTTTTATGTTTTAAATCAGTAATTCTATCCAACACTTAGACAAAAGGTTTAATTAATCAACCAGATCAGTTTTAGACAACTGCATTCGAGCGAGCCTAATGTAGACTTTCCGTCTAAAATATGTTTTGCACCAGTCCGCTCGTCGCTTTATTTAATTAAGACCAAACCAGTACGTGTAAGACATGCTAAACTCTATGGCTTTTATCTGATTTAAGGAGGCTTATTTGAGCCCTACTTGCTTATTGCTCCCCCCTTTATTTGCATGTGTTTTGATTGACGCCTTAGTATTTTGTCCTTTGAAAACTCCTAAAAGGCCTCAAACCCCTCACCCTTTAGGATTAGTAGTCCAATTGCCTCCGGGACTGATAGGATTGGGACGGGTAATAGCATGCAATAAGCCGTTCTTTAAATACCTTAACGGGGTGGGAAAGGGTAGACATGGAGATGATGATTACACGATAGCACTATGCGTACGATTGGTCGTCGGTGTTATGTGGATGATCCATGTATTTTACGAACCTAGGACCCCCTTTCCTTTACGTAATTATTTTCAGATTGTCAATTCTCAGTTCTTTAAAATTCTGCATTCTTGTTTTAATCATTAAAATTTCCTCCTTCTGATTTTCGCACTTCCCTTTCCTCTAAAATTTTCTGCCCATTCACTTCCTTGTTTGATAATTGGTATTCATTACTTGATCCCATTTTCTGCATTTAGATATTCTTGCCAATAATTAAGAAGTCACCTATTCGAGTTTCAGCATGTTCAGTAACCATTATGTATACCTACTTGGAGTCTTTATGTGGAATTGTCTTGTATGTTTGCTTGCTTTAAAGTCACAATTGTAACATGATCGGGAACCACACTAGTGGATCTTGAGGGGTGCCTAACACCTTCCCCTCGAGATAATTTCTAGCCCTTACCCGAACTCTGGTTTTTCATCTCAAATTCTTCCTTAAAGTGTCCTAATGCACTATAATCATTAGGTGGCGACTCTTCAATTCCAAAACCCAATTTCCAAACGGGAATAGAGTTGTCTTTTCCAAAGTGTCGTAAACCCGATTCTCGCTTTTAGAGAGGAAAAAGGGGGCGTCAACAACCACACTTTATCCCTTGGGATCTACTAGGACCTTTGTTGATAGCCACCCGCTCTGACTCGGTCCCGAATATAATCAACTCCATGAATCTTCTAGCACATTAATACCCTCTCAACGAAGCACCTGGCAGAATCACTCCCCTTTAAGCCCACTTCTATACAAGGCATAAATCCTGAATCCTTCCCTCAAATCTGAACATGAGCCAATAAGGCCAACCATATCATGTATCCGACAATTCATCTACTCAAATTACCATTTATGGTCTTTTCCCGTAGCTGGAATAACCCATCAATATGCTAATAACCAGAAACCTCGCGAGTAGTTAACCGTGCAACCTAATCATAGGCGGTAGGACTCTTCCACTTAGCTCGAAGCCATTATTTCACAACTCTGGAATTCACCGGGATTCCTGATCTCTTATCGACATAACCGGGCGCAATCAATCGCCAAAATTCTCGGAATCATTCGGTAACACCCCCTTTTGATACTTCGAATCATCAACCCCATTCACACGACCGATCTTTTCGCTGTATAACCAATAGAATTATTTGCAGAAGCCTCGCCAACCATGCGACCGCTACCCTACTCACAGGAACTAACCTACCTGTGGAAATCACTTCCCACCATCTTCCAAATGCTGCTGTACGGGATACAATCACTATGACATCAATAACCCATCCTGAGTCCAAGCTCACTCTCTAGCTGTACTAGTCCATTTATCCCTTGTGGACATCAATTAAATGTGCGGCAACACCTTTCTAATTCCGAGTTATGCTGCATCCTTCTTCATTTCAAGCAGCTCCTTTCCGTCATACCAAATCTCCTACCGTATAACAACCCATGCTTTGAATTGAATCGACAAACTTCAATTGGCCGTCGCTAAAATCCCAGATCCTTCCAAACTATCCTTAGGCGCGTAGTTATCCTACTACTAAGCCCTATACAACTCCGCCACTCTCCTACTTTGGGCAAACTTGCTCCTTTAATCGCCTGCTTGACCTACGCTTTATATCTGGCCCTTTAGAAGTTCGAAACTCCGCCTGACACTTCCCATGTGTCTTCTCATCTTTTGATGCTCAGTTGTTGCCTCAATAAAAATGTATCTTCCTGGATCTTGAATCCACAATTGCTGTAACCTTTAAACCTTTCCAAAGGTCGTCTTTATCGAACCGTCAACATTAGAAATTCTGATTCGATCCTAAACCACCGCACAATGCGATATCTGACAGCTGTATCTCCAATACTATTTCATAATATCTCGCCTTAAAGGCTAATTGTAGCAGACTATATCATCGACAAACTTGGTATGCTCCATTAGGGCCACGACGCCCCCATCATAGAAGAAAGCTCCATCACGCTTGCAAATACCAGGTCTCATTACTTCCACCAGCCCATATCAGACCATTCTTAGTCCGACTGCCTTTCCCCTGCTGGGAATAAAATACTGAATACCTTTGATTATACACTGAGTAAACCTCCCTTCAATTCATTCACTGCCCCGACACGTGGGCAAACACCCTACTATCACAACAACACTGTGGAATAATCGCTCATAAACATTATGGCAACCTGTGCCTAGCCTCAAGGCTCTTAGAAGTTCTGTTACTGAGCTGAAATATAGAATATCCCTCCATAATGCGACTATAATAGTCCAATCAACTATACCGGGAAAATTATCCCGCACCACATTTATAGTGCCATTACAATCCTTCAATTTTTGATTTATAACAAGCGCTCGCGTCGCGTAAGATTGAGTGGGAAGGAATCAAAGGCATAAGTCTCAAAGGAATCGAACTGCATGATAAGGAAATCAAGAAGGGAAGTACTCCTAACAGCCCTGCAGCCTCCCGAGGATAAGTACAGACGTCTCCGTACCGATCCGCGAGACTCTACTAGACTTGCTCATGACTCGTGAGACCGACGTGAACCTAGTACTTTGATACCATGTTTTCACGATCCTAAATCCACTAAAGGTCGTGGTGGCGCCGGATACCACTGTCAGGCCAGCCAACTGAAATACTAAATTAAATTCTTATTTTAATAATTTTGAAAAACACTTCTTTATTACATTTAAAACAATACTCAATATATTCCTACGAATGAATAATGAAATATATTAAACAACCTTTAAAATTTCCGAACAAATCCAAATATATCCCCAGAACCTGGTGTCATAAGTACATGAGCAATTTTCTAAGAGAAATCAATAAGGGCAATAACTGTCCGAAATACAAATGGACAAAAAAATAAAGAAAATCCAGAGAGAGACTATACTAGCTGCGGAACCACCTCGAGGAAATGTAGCTCACTTAGTCTCTGCGCCGTCATGCCGCTATGCCTTTAAGCCACACAATAAACCTGTGCAACAAAAATACACAGCAAGTGTAGTATGAGTACGAAAATAATGTGTACCCAATGAGTATCCCGCCTAATATCGAAGAAGTAGAGATGAGATGGCCAACTTTGATACTTGCTAGTGGTCAAATAATAATATACTAAAATGTGAGGAAGTCATGGATTTATATAGCATGCTCTAGTTCACAAAGCTGTAAAACAGGTAAACACTTTAGCAAATAATAAAGGATTTTCAGGATTTCTTCCCATTTATCTTCAGCAATTTATGTCAGGCCAAAAGGCAATATCAACATCAAATATTTCAAGTAAGCAATATAAACATGTGCAAATCATGTCGAGGCGATGGCCTGATCCAACAGAAATATAAACTGTGCATTGCCGAGGGTCGAACGGCCCGAACCAATAGATGCATCTATTTTCCCCGCTCACGAATCATCCATGCGATGCGGTCAACATAAAGTAAACAAATACCCTGCTCGCGAGTCATCCATGCGACGCAGGTACACAAAGGAATACATGCTCAAATAGTCAATTAAGAATTATAGGGGAACATCTTATCAAATAAAAACCAAATCTTCTTTTAACAATTTAAGAAAAATGAAGTCTAATCCTTTTTGAAATTCATTTACTAGTTCAATTCGATTTTAACAATTCAAATGTCAATAAGATTGCAAATACCCCAAGTATAGCATGCTTTTGGGTCCTAGACTACCCGGATAATTGCATAATAGTAGCTACGCACGGACTCTTGTCACCTCGTGCGTACGTAGCCCCCATAAATAGGAGCACATAACCAATTAACTCACCTAAGGGGACAATTCCCTCTCACAAGGTTAGAAAGGAGACTCACCTCACTCCGAAGACTCATAACCGACATTCTTCATTCCTCCAAAGACTTGCACCAACGTACAATGCTCCAAAACTAGCCAATGATTATACAAATCCATTAATATATGCTCTATTAAACTTTACAACCCAATTCGTAACAATTCCAAACCCCGAACGAAAAGTTGACAAAAATGCCCTTGAGCTCACGTGCCCGAAATCCGAAATTTCTTGAAGATAAAGTTTACCCATGAAGTCACGAACTCAAATATATGATTTTCTCTTACTTCCATACTCAAAATCGTGGTCAAAATTCAAGAACATTAATTTTCTAGATTTTTCCTCAAACCCCAAGTTTTCTATAATTCTCATCCCCAAATCCATGTATAAACCTTGTATTTAACCCAAAGCTAGCATAAATTACTTACCTCATGACAAGTAATGAAAATGGCGCCTCAAAGCTGCTCCCCATCGACTCTAATGGAAGAAAGATAGGGTTGAAATGAACTCAACCCCGAATTTTAAAAACCTCAATGCCTCAGCCATTTCTGTTTCTGCGGAATTATTTCCGCCTATGCGGTCAAAATTGCCGCTTCTGCGGTCCTGGGCTCCAGCCCAATTTCCGCTTCTGTGGACAGCCCACCGCATATGCGGTTCCGCTTTTGTGGATCTTAGGCCGCTTCTGCTGTCCTAGGCTGCTCCACCTCCAGCCGCTTCTGCGGCTTCTTCTTCGCTTCTGCGGGGCCGCTTCTGCGGTCCCAAATCCGCAGAAGCGGAAATACCAGAAGCAGCAGCCCCAGTCCCTTCTTCAAACTCCGGACTCGATCCGTTAACCATCCGGAATCCACCCGAGGCCCCCGGGACCTCAAGCAAACCTACCAACCAATCATAAAATACGTTACGGACTTGCTCGAGGCCTCAAATCACATCAAACAATGCTAAAATGATGAATTACACCCCGATTTAAGCTTTATGAAATTTAGAACTTCAAACTTCTATTTCCGATGTTTAGACCTATCAAATCATGTCCGATTGACCTCAAATTTTGCGCACAAGTCATATTTGATATTACGAACCTATTCCAACTTCTAGAATCAGATTCTGACCCCGATATCAAAAAGTCCACTTCCGGTCAAACTTCTCAAAAATCTTCAAATTTCTATCTTTAGCCAAATGGCTCCAAAATGACCTACGGGCCTCCGAATTCACTTCCGATCGCGCCCCCAACTCCAGAATCACCATACGGAACTATTCACATTCTCGGAATCCTAAACAGACATCGATAACACCGAAGTGCACTTCAAACCAAACTTATAAAATTTCTTCCAAAATGCCAACTTTCACAATAGGCGCCAAAATACTCCCAGGTTATCCAAAACCCAATCCGGGCATACGGCCAAGTCCGAAATCATCATACGAACCTGCTGGAACCTTCATATCTCGATTCCGAGGTTGTTTACTCAAAATTCCAATCCTAGTTCATTCTTTCAACTTTAAGCTTCCAAAATAAGAATTTTCCTTCCAAATTAACTCTAGACTTCCCGAAATTCAATTCCGACCACACGTTCAAGTCACAATACCTGAAATGAAGCTGCTCATGGCCTCAGACTGCTGAATGATACGCTAAGACTCAAAACGACCGGTCGGGTCATTACATCCGGGGGGCTTGGTCTTACCATTTCCAATATCCACCAGACTCGTTCTTACAAATAAAATCGATAACTACGTTAAAGAGCAGAAAAATAAAACTTTAAATGCGTCGACGAGTAATGAATCACAAATAAAATTCAAACTTACTTCAGGTTTAACACACTTATAGACTCTCATTCTGGGTTGTTTTTAGTCGTCGAAGTGAAGTTGTTCGCAATCTCCCCACAATAGCACCTCCTTCTCGATGTAACACTAAAACTAGACATTGATCCAAGACTATAAGATAAATGAAGAAGAACAAAGAAATTGAATGGCAAATTATAGCGTTTCAGTTGTGGAAGAGAGGAAGGGACATAGGGTTTCTGTTGCTAGAACAAAAAATGAGCAAATAAATTAGGGTTCACACGTTAATAAGGGCGAAGGTTGTAGTATTTTAGGATCGGCTAATGGGTTTGGGTCAGACCTATATTAAAAATAACCGGATGAGTTTATTTATCACACAGTTTATATATTAAAATAAGGGTATTTGAGTTTAATAGTAAGATGGCAGGGGCTTTAATGCTCTCATAGGAAAATGGAGGGCTTATTTAAACTAATGATGATACTAGAGGGACGGATCACACCCTTCTCCGAAAAAAAATAAATAAAAACTGCCGTTTTAATAAAAGAGCTTCCCTTGCGTTATTAGCTTAACTGGGAAGCATATAGTCTGCGGAGGCGTATGCCGCCTTTAAATTCTTCTTCCTCTGTTTCAAACTGAAGAGGAAGAGGAAGAGGAAGAGGAAGAGGAAAGACAAAAGGTCTTGGAACTCGATCCACCATAGATGGGGTTCCTCGCATACGCTGCGCTACTTCTTCCCTTACTCTATTTGTTTCTTTCAACTCCTCCCATTGCTGCTCTCCAAGGTTACTCTATTTCCACATTTCCCTTTTGTTTTATTTCTCTTTCAATCTGTTATTATTGCTTTCTTGATTTGGGCGTTCCATTTTGCTCCTCGTATTTTCGTTAATGGAGGATCAATTTTACAAATTTGATACCCATCGACTACTAACATTAGTCTTTAACCTTCAAGGTTGTTGAGAAGCAAAACTAACAAGCAATTTGTTTTCTTTTCCCGTAATCTCTGGTTAGAATGCAATAACCTTCTGTATTTTAGCAAGTTTTTAGGGCATTATCAAAGGAAGAATCCTTACTCGTTTTTATATCAATTTGACCTGAGTATGTCAAGAAGATTTCTTGTGATATAGTTGGAAACTTATTTCCCTAATTGTATTCTTTTGTATCTTTCACCTTTTTTTTTTTGGAGTTTGAATTGCGTACAAGTATCTCTCAAGAATAGACATTTGATTTGGACATTCACGTGATTACCAGAACACTATTGCAACATTTCATAAAAGATGTAATATGACTGTAGACGTTACTATAAATGGTATATATTTAATGGCGGATGCTGCTTAATTTAGACCAAGGAATTATTCCCAAAATCAACAACAAGAACAACAACAACCCAGTATCATCCCACTTAGTGGGGTCTGGGGAGGGTAGTGTGTACGCACACCTTACCTACCCTGGGGTAGAGAGGCTGTTTCCAAATAGACCCCCGGCATCCTTTCCTCCAAGAACTTCCCACCTTGCTCTTGGGAGACTCGAACTCACAACCTCTTGGTTGGAAGTGGGGTTGCTTACCATCATAGCAACCCCTCTTGTCATAATTATTCCCAAAATCATACCCTCAAAAAAAAAACCTCAATGTCCATGAGTGAATTGAAGGCCTGAGTAATCAGTTCTCTGGATATAGACTCTTGTCGAAGTGTCACATTATTCATGATGTTAGTGAATAAGATAAGTCATATGTCCAGTCCACGTTGCTTAGTTGTCAACGTTGCTTAGTTGTCAAAGCCAGTGATTCCAAGTGCATGTCAATGCGCCTCTGGTGAACTTCTCTGCTATAGCACCTAAAAGGAGTAGCATTGATGTTATTGAAAGGCTGACAGCCTTGATGAGACCATTTTCTTGAAAATATTTGTTGCTTTTTAAATTGAAGATAAACATAACGCGTAATAAAGACTTTGCACCTAAAATTGGTCATTCCTTGATAAAAAGAATCAAGCCTTTTTATTTGATTGAGTATATAATATTTTCTATTTGTACACTTTACGTTGTCAAAATATTCATATTACCCATTTTTAAGTAAGTCAAAAGGTTACTTTATTTACATATCTAAAACAATTTCTTTCCTTTTATATAAAAAAAAGTCTACGTTTATACTCAAAGAACTACATTTTATTTTATTTAAATACCTATAAACCTATTATTTCTAGAAAATGGGGTCCCCCAAATTTGGGGGCCTAAGGCACAAGCCTTAGTAGCTAGATTTTTAGAGCCGGCGCTGTTTTTATGCATTAGGATTATGAAGGATCAACACCAAATACTCATGCCCATTTGACACTGCTATGCCCAGGACAAATAAAGATACCATGGAATACCTATTGGAGCATAATGCCGAAAAGATGGCGGAGAATCCTGGGCTGTTTGGTGAGCTTAGTGAATGAGCAATGATAAATATTTTAAAGAATCAACTATCAATATAAATTGAGGAAAAAATGGAAGATAGAAGTCAAGTAATTAATCATGGATCCTTGGGCCATCATAGCAATTAAAATATGGTGAATTATCATGAACTTCTACCTTTTTGATTCCAATAATCTGAAAAGCATTATGGTGACATCTAGAAAGTATATGATTTGTCCTGCACTGTAAAAGATTAGATAAGCCAACTAAAATATTACAGAGATACCCATGAATGCATCTTTAACTGAGACAATAAAACACTAGAAGGTAGTTTTCCAAGGTTTATAAATACTCAATGTTCTGACCACAAATACGAGGCTGCAAACTTGATAAAATAAAATTTTGAAATAGCTTCTTCTTGGGACTAATATCCTTGATAGCGCAAATGAATCAAGATGCCGACTCACAAAAGTTGGCAGAGCTTACTATTTTGATGTTAGCACTCTATCTTTTATTCTCATTTAGCATTTTGATATGACAGGTATCAATTTGGAAAATCAAATACTGGATGTGACTCCAATTAATTCCTTGAGAGACCCTTTGTCAAAAGACAATGTATTATGTGAACGCATACTAATCAGTGGTCTATCAAGATGGAAACTTAGCAGTTATTCTAGTGCATTTCGAGTCAGTTTGGTCCCGTCAGCGGTAATCCCAGATAGATTGCTTGGAAAGATACAAATTTGCTTTCACAAGTAAGTTGAGAGAATACCTCTATTCTCATACACCATTTAGTCTTCCTTTTGAAGATTTTGATTCAGCAAGGTTTTGTATCGTGCAGGAATTCCTCTATTGGCTTGTGCCAGTGTGAACAAGATGCATGGAAGAATTTACAGAAAGGTCCATGGAGCTCTGTCATGTCCCCTTACGAGGATAGAATTCTTGACGTGAAGTTTGTTGGTCTTTCTGGTTCTGTTACTGTTACTCTTGAAGAAGGTTAGACATATGCATAGTTATGCTTGGGACTTTATGGGATCTGTGAGATCTGTCTTTTGTATGTTTCTTGCCTACTGTTTAGTTACCTCCTTTCTGAACGATATGCAGATTTACAAAGATGGCGTCTGCTCTTTCTTGCTTTTGGTATGGTGCTACTGCTTATGGCACCTATTGTGAGCAGTTGGGTTCCTTTTTACTACAGCAGTTCAATGGCTATTGGAGTTTGTCTTGTCATCATTGTCCTTCTGTTCCAGGTATGTTCATCTTTAGCTGCGTAATGGTTTTTCTGCTGTCATCACTTTTAATTTGTATCAAAATAGTTTTGAGTATTTTTCCGATTTATATTACATGTGTGCACTGATGCTTGTGGGTATCACCATCTTACTTGGTTCAATTTTTCACTTTCGCCTGTTCCTGTAGGTTTTAGAGCTTGTGTGTCTTCTGTGTATGTGTTGGCCCATATGGCCCTTTAGCTCCCATACCATTGTCATTGCCCAAGACAAAAAGACTTTACTGGACCTAGAACTCATGCCATATCACTATAAGTATCATCCTTATTGGTCTAAGAAGCTAACCAACAGAATCCAATTTTATAAATGTAAGTGTTTAATTTTATGGGTTCAACCAATCTGGTACTATCTCCCATCGTTCTTTCCTTTACATTCTTTTGTAGAGATAAATACTTCTATTGCAGTTGAAGCATCGGATAACCTTTATCGATAGAAGATTGAAACTGATGTAGTAGAAAGCTGCAAATCGCTCCAAGAACTTTAGGATTATTAAATCTAGTGGTTCTCAAATTGACAAGGAAACTCTGCAGAGGGATCTATTGGAATGTGTAATGAAAATTCACTGGCTTTATAGGTTTAGGCATATGTATAACAGTTTTGCATAACTGACTGTAAGTTGTTACTTTCCTCTATGGAAAAAAGAATATTACTGAAGAAAAGATATTGCCGAGAGATGATCAACCTTAGAACTCTGCCAAAGAAGAGACCTTAAGAGCCCGTTTGGACATAAGAATTTTTTCACTTTTTTTCGAAAATGTTTTTCTTTTTTTTCGAAATCAGTGTTTGACAAATTTTTAATTTTCACTTGAGGATGAATTTTGGAATTTTTCGAAAATGTGAAAAACTCCAAAATGCTGTTTTCCAAAATTTTCACCCAGATCACTTACAAAACTTCAAAAACAACCCAAAATTATATTCATGTCCAAACGCAACTCTAATTTTCAAACACCATTTTCACTTGAAAACTTTTTTCACTTTTGTTTGGAATTTTACAATTCTTATGTCGCCCACTAAGTGTACCAAACTTGCGGCATTGGCCGCTTTGGTAAGTTCAAAAGCTTCAATCAATCATAAATACACTGAAAATTAACTGTCTTTTTTTTTTTTTGCTGACAGTTCGTGTCCATCATTTTCTGTTCAGATCCTTCAGGACATATGCTTTTATACGCTTAGGACTAGAAGTTTTTCCTAACTTTGTGATGGAAAAGAATTGTCCTCTTACTGTCTCGTTAAAGATAGTAATGAGCTCTTTGGTGTTGATATACTTTTATTCCCTTCTTTATAAACTATGGAAGATGTCAGGTGTCATGTAATTTGCTTGTAACCCGGTCCATATGACCATTTTTGTCCATTGATGGTTGACCTGCAAATGACAGCCATACTAGATTACCACTGACATTTTTTCTTTGTTTGAATAATGCGGCCACATGAGATTATTAATAAATTAGAAAACAAAAAAGGACTCAAGAGGATACAAACATAGGCATAATCTGTAATTAGGAAACAACACCTGACAAGAAGTAATCCAAAATAAACAAAATAAATTGCACAGGATATGATGCCATTTATCTAGGATTAGTCGAGGGTATGTAAATGAGGGGAAAAAAGGAGCTGTTTAAGAAGAGACATCTACAAAGAGCTAGAAGAGCCTGAAAGGACTAAAGAGCTGTATGTTTGTATCACCTAGATTTGTCAGGTTTACATTGAAAAGAAAATTATTTAGCTTGTACAAGTTTCTTCGCCCAAAGAAAAACAATTTTTCTCATTGAGCTTCTTTTAGAGTCCTCTAATAACATGTCATTTGTTACATTTGCTTCATTGTACAGGGGATGAAATTGCTCCCAACTGGAAGGAAAAATATATTCTACCTGACTATCTATGGTTCAGTGGTTAGATATTTTGTCCAAACAATTCATATTTGAGCATTTATAAATTTGCTAGCTCTGATGTTCTTAATGACATTCAATCTTAATCGCGTTTCAGCTCGGAGCAGGATCTTTTTTGGTGCATCAATTCTCAATGCTGATAAATTCCATTGTCTCAAACTTTGGGCTTGGTGAAGAGTTTCACAATCCTGTATGTTCTTTCTTTGTAAAAGATGTTCTTTTTATAGTTGATCAGTGGATCAATCCTTGTCTGTCTTTTTTTCTTATCTCGTCTTGTTGCTGTGTGGCTTGTCATTATTGTGGTCAAACTTTTTTTCTTTGTTTTAATGTTTTTCTGACCCTCAACTTTAAAAGTCCACGGGCAATTTACACTTTACCTACTATTATGTCTCAGTGCAGTTCATTTGAGTTTGAACACCTAGAGATTTGTGCTTTGTATTAGTTAATTGAACTTCCTAATAGGATACCTGATCTAGAGCTTGAGTTAATTCTTTTGTAGACATATTATAGGAAGACAGCTAGGAACAACATAGTCTTCTAAGGGCATATTGCTTTGGCCCTCTCTCCATTCATGATTTAGTAAAAGATCATATAAGCTATTAGATCTACTCAGCTTTCTTAGTTTTTTTCTGTCAGAATTTGTGATATAATTCACGTTTTGGAAGTCAAGCTAAGTGAAACTTAGGTTACAAATCGTTTTGTTGGTAATTCTAATTTTGAAGCTAAAACTATCATGAGCAAATAGGACCTTAAATTTTTATTTTTATTTTTTTATTTAATAGTAATAGTGTTATTGTCTGATTTCAGGCCGAAACTAGTCAAACTGATTATTCAAGTTGGACTTTATGACCAAAAAAAAATGTATGTGTATATGTTATACCCTGAATGTATTTCATCTTGATTTCAGGTGGCTGTATTTGTTCTTGTTGGAATCATCCTTGCTGGAGCTGGTCTAGGATATTGGTTGGTGCGGAAATTTGTTATATCAGAGGATGGAAGAGTGG
Source organism: Nicotiana glauca (assembly GCA_026770625.1). Lineage (NCBI taxonomy): Eukaryota > Viridiplantae > Streptophyta > Magnoliopsida > Solanales > Solanaceae > Nicotiana > Nicotiana glauca. The sequence goes on along the minus strand of MU739006.1, from coordinate 21,016 downwards.
ATGTTGGTGTTGCTCAATTTGTTAAATGGGCCTTACGCATCGTTGGCATTACCTTTGTCTTCCAGGTTTTGAGAAATTTTCTTTTTTGTTCAGTTACATCAACATTGATATGACGACATTGTACATACAAATATATGTTCATCCTATGCTCAGTTGCTGAGTTTTAGCAGAAATCATAAAGATCTTAAGTCTTTAGTTGATTAAGACTAGAATTGAGAAACTGAGTGAGAGAAAGAGTATAATGATTCTGCGATGTCTATGTAAGGTCTTTTTGAGACTTTACTGACCTTGAGAGAGAATCCTGCAATATTGCTAGGATAAAAATATCTTAATTTTATAGGCACTTCATTTAAGTGCTTTTGCACCATTATTTCGCGCAGCTCATTTAGTGTTTAAATTACTAGCTAACATCAAGTGGTGCTCAGGCAAACTGTATTTTCAATGGTGCAATGTGGAAACCATTTCTTCTGAAGCACTTTTAGCGTTTAGATTACAAGTTAAGCTCAAACCCTATGCTCAGGGAAACTCTATTTTGAATGCTGTCCAGGGTTTTAGGCCCAAAAGACTTCAGTAAGGCCAAAGTATGCCTTGGTTTAGATCCAAAATCAGTCTGAAAAGCTCCACATTTGTGCCTTTTCCAAAAGTACCTTCTTGCCAAGTCTTTTACAAATTACCGGTGCTTTATGCACAAGCATCTTCCTGCATTGTTCCCTAAACTTTCATGTTATCAACAACTTTTGACATCTCTGCCGGGACATAAGATACCTTAAGAATTTTCACTAAACGTTTGAAGCAGTACTCCATGTTAATAGTTCTTATTCGTCAAAAGAGTGCCCCCGCAAATGGGTCCATGGTCCCTATGAGATATTCTTTTGCTTAGGTTGGGCGTAAATCTTAAATGGCCACCTTTGAGCCATTTTACAAACCTCATTCATTCTTGGAATATGAGTTGGGATAGCCGGATAGGAGAACCAGTGAACCGTAGTTGACTGGATGTCATATGAGACAGTTTGAAATTTTGAGAGAAGAAGTCATCATTGTCTTTTCGCACCCAAGAGTGTGGTCCATTGGTCAATGAAGTGAGTGCAAATCTTGGAAACCACCAGGTTTCAAATCCCGGCGGAGACAAAAAACACTAGTAGTTTCATCGTAGCTGCTTAATCCTTGGTGGGTGGAGTTACCTGTGCCATGTTGGCGGAGCTAGCAGGTATTTAGTGTAAATTCGAGGTTTGCAGAAGTTGACCTGGACACCACCATTATCCAAAAAAAAGTCATTGTCATTGTGAAGTACTTGAAGCGGAAGAAACTTTAGGATGACGTCAACATTAAGGCATTGAACATAACATTTTTGTCACCTAGTTGCATATTACTATATCCTTGTCTTCTCTTCCTTTATTTCTTATGAAAATTCTTTATTTTTTCATATTATAGATATGTAGGTTTTTCTAATATTACACCATTGGGAACCTACAATTGGTCACCTACTAAAATATTGTCGTTTAATGAGACGCATCAGTTATAGTAGCACTTGGCATTAATGACATATGAACCTTAACGAGTGACATAGTAGTGATGGTGGTTTTAGTTGGTCGGAGTGGCACTGGCCTATCAACTCAATTAACCACGATTACTGTGGGGGGTGGGGGGAGGTGGGCACTGATTTGTTTTATCTTTATTTGATGATATTCTTACTAAAAAAGATCAAGATACTCCTTTGCATTTTTAGGTAAACCGCGTGGGTATGTATACCTCTCGGGTAGTTTGACATTTCTATTATAAATCGAGGTTTGACAATATTGGTGACAATTACTTAGAGAGACATACAAACTATTTCTCCCTCTATTCCAGTTTATGTGAACCTATCTTCTTTTTGGTCCGTTCCAAAAAGAATGATCCCTTTCTAAATTTGGTTACAATTTAGCTTAAACTTACAATTTTACCTTTTTTTTTTATTTTGCACCGGGTGTCCGAGTCTCTTCGAGCCCCGACTAATCCCGGGGGTGCATAGGCCCTCGGCAAGGAGTTTCCCGCAAGTGCACCACGGTTAATTCAGGTTTTACCCAGTTCGATGACCCTCAGAAATTGTTTGCACCCAGTGGGTTTCGAACTTGAGACTTTGAAAGGTAGCAAACCCCAAGGCTCAAGTTAATTGCCACCAGGCCAACCCCTTTAGGGTTTTACAATTTTACCTTAATGAGAAGCTTTTATAACCACACAAATACTTTAGGACCCTTTTTGACTTGTTTAAGACCACAAATTCTAGAAGTTTTATTTTTTCTTAAACTCCGTGCTCAGTCAAACAGATTCATAAAAATTAGAACGAAGGGAGTATATTTTTAGAGTTTACTCATGGAATAGCTTGAGAATAGCCAAAACGGAAAAGAACCAAAAATACTCCTATCGTTTGGTAAATGGTTTAAATTTATCCACAAATGCACACAACGTTATTTCGGTATAAAGCTACCCCTGCGACTAACGTAATATTGTGTGGGTCCATTTTTAATCCACTGGCATAATTTCATTGGGCCATGTGACACCCCAGTCCAGATTAATTTCTACCCGCCCCATTTGTTAAACCTGCACCGGATTTCGTTCTAACCCAGCTCCAATTATAAATCGTATATTGTGGTAGCCCCTCATTTCAGTCTTCTTCTTCATCAAATTAGAGCAATTCAATTTTTTTTTCTCCTCAAAATTTCCTCCTCATTTGAGGTATTGAAGGATCATATGCTTCAAGAGAATTGATTGCCGCGGAATTAGGCTCCGCCACTTACCTTCATCCATCTTGCCATCACATTTGGTGTTTTCTTGTTCAAGGGTTTCTCAATCATGCTTTCTATGACATCATCTAAAAGATCCATGCTATATTAGCTCCTCTAACTATTATAGAAGATTGGGCGTCTTTTGTATAGAAAATTGGGCGTATTTTTGTAGAAAATCATGTTCTGATGTAAATTCTCTACTTTTTGGTATACTTCCTGTATACGAGAGTTCTCTCCCTTTTGATTAATACAATTTACCTTATAAAAAAAGCTATTATAATTTGTTTGACCCTTTTATCTTTTAATAAATCCTTGTGGTGAAGGTCATATAACTTAGGAATGAAAAGTCAATCTTATCATCAGCAGGAGCATATGGGTGAAGTACTGAAAGAGTTCGAAGAATCAAAAGTGAGTCTATGGAGGAAGCTTGTGTTTCTTAGGGATAGTATATTTTATTTTTCTTAAAAAAAGATGAACCGAAATATTCATCAAGAAACTTTATTAGCGATAGGGAATTGAATACTGCACTGACTAGTTGGATGAAGAGATAGGAATTGGACAAGTGAAGGAGGTTCCAGGAGGAGGAAGAAGTGCGTAGCAAATTGGAGGGTAGAAGGAAATAGTGAAGATGAGAAGTAAATCAGGACTTTAAGGAGGAAGAAGTTGCGTTAGAACGAAATCTGGGCCGGGTTTAACAAATTGGGTGGGAAGAAATTAATCTGAAATGGAGTGCCCCGTGGCCAAATGAAATGATGCCAGCGTGATTAAAAAGGATCCACGCTCTATTCCGTTAGTCGCGAGCGTAGTTTTAGACCGAAAGATAATATTGTATTTATGTTGGACCAAAAGGTGGACGAATGGTAAATTTAAACCATTTACCAAACACTAGAGGTATTTTTAGCCCTTCTCCGTAACCAAAATAAAAGCCAGAATTTAACCTTTTTAGGTGAAATGTAGCATGATTTTTCCACATATCATGGTACTTGTCCAATGAAGTGATTGCTTTCAACTCGTTAATTACTCTTGGCTCTGAAGAGCATATCACACATTTGAAGTCTCTCTCAAAAGCCAGAATTGCTTAGATGTTTACACTTGAATGTGGAGAAGGTTTCAAGCAGCCATTTAGAAATGATGTACTCGTAGAAGACAATTCTACTGAATTGTGGAATAGCTTTTCTATTTTGAAAAGTTGAGATCATGGATGAGCTTTCCACTTTGGTTTTGACTTTGTTTTAACAGATGTAGTATACTCTCTCTGTTTCAATTTAGATGAGGTAGTTTGATTGGCATGAAGTTTAAGAAAAAAAGAAGACTTTGGTAACTTGTGGTCTTAAAAGCTTAAGGGATAAAAGCTTTGTGAAGCTATAACATTTGTGTGGTTATAAAAACTTCTTATTAAGGGTAAAATAGGTAAAATGAAAAGCTTAAAGTGGAATTATTTCCAAATTTAGAAATGTGTCATTTATTTTGGAACAGACTAACAAGGAAAGTACCTCATCTAATTTGAAACGATGCTTCCTTGAAGAGCTCAATAGTTTTTCAACAAGTAATTTAAACTTATGCAAAGTACTTATTCTTTTAAATGAACGGTGGTGAGAGTTCGACAATGTCTTATTATTTTCTCTTTCTTTATAAAAGAATGAATGTTTATATCAAGTGGTGCAAAAAAAGGCATGTCGCTTAGGATAAAACGCGATGCTAAGATTACGTTCTTCCCAAATAAAGAAAGGTGTTATTCGACTGGCTAAAAAGAAAAGTATGTCACATAAAATGGGACAGAAGGAGCAATATGTTTTTGCAGTATGCCTCATGTTGCCTTTACTCTGACCTCATCATTTCAATGAGTTACTAATATACACAAAACTATAAAGCCTTGCAGTAGTTCCTTTTTTTTTTTTTTTGAGACGGTAACATATTGTATATTAATCTATCAATCAAATCAAACCTAGTGAAATACCACAAGTGAGGTCTGGGGAGGATGTATTAATGTATAACGACACAAAAACTGTGGAGTCACCCATAGTTACAGTAGCTTTAACAACTAGGTAATTCTCTCGAATTTATTCGTTCCTCTTGGATATCATTTCCCTACCTTGATTTTAACTTATATTGAGCCAAAGTTACTTCTGTATCGTGCACAAAACTAAAGGAATCAGGGAAAGATCTTTTATAGAACACTCCTCACAGTTTCCCTAGTATGTTTCTATACTCAGATTCCATGTGATCTAGAAACAACCTCAATGTACCACTTGAGGAGTGAGCTTATGATAATAAAAGAATTTCTTCCTAACTAAATGTCCATAATCACTTGAGGAGTAAGCTTATGATGAAAAAGGAATTTCTAAAATCATGATCCCCAATCCTCCCTCTTTCATACCTTTTATAACTGTTGAAAAGTATATTTGTCGCATATGGTTGAATAAGGATTATCCGAAAGATGCTCTCAAGAGACATTACTACAAAGTTTGTGAAGTCGAATGATCTGCTTGCAGATTTTTTCACCAAGTCCCTCACTGGTCCTCGTATTAATAACATATGTAACAAGCTCGGCACATATGATTTGTATGCACCGGCTTGAGGGGAGTGTTAAATAGTTACAACAACAACCCAGTAAAATCCCACAAGTGGGGCCTGGGTAGGTAGTGTGTACGCAGACCTTACCTCTGCTCCGGAGGAGTAGAGAGGCTATTTCCAATGGGAGTGTTAAATAGTTATGTGTAAATAATCCTAGTCCCATATATAGCTGAGGATATACCACCTAAGTTGTATGATGATCTATTGGAATATCCAACCATCTGCCTTTCGGAGATGCTCAACATAATATTGACTTGATTGTTGACTCTATCATTCCAAATCGGTCAGCATATTGCGTTAATCCTAAAGTCCATAAAAGTATACATGAACAAGAGGAATTATCACCTAAAAAGGGTTGGAGGGGTATTTAGGCTTGTATATACTTCTGGCGAAGACCCTAGCTACTGTGAGGTAGATCAATGGGGAGACAGAGAGCTAGCACCTGTGTTTATTTTGAATGGCTCAGAGAGGAACATAATATGTTTGAAGGAACCGAAAACATATGTTACCCATACTTTTGCTGTAAATATTTTGTATTGATTGTTGGAATGACTTTCTAAAGAACTTTACTAGTCGGTGTGTAATTTTGGCACCATATTTATAATAAAGAAAAAAGAAAGATTATGTAGCAAGAGGGGAAAATTCACTGGCTATTCTGGTTGAGTGTCAGGCATTGTAATTCTTTTAACATGTATCATCAGATATTTTTCTCTCTTTTCGGTAGAATGTAATTTCTGCTAGTGATAGTTTTCTGGGACCTTTCTATTGAAGAATTTATTAAAGAATATGATTCCGCAGGTTATGCTTTTGACATCTAAATGTGCTGTGTATATTTTCGCATTATGATGTAGTCAGATTTCTCATGTACACACTCACATGCATGACACTGTTATTAACTTTGTATTTAGTGTATTAATTTTTGTTTTCTTATTGCTAGAGCACGCTTGATTATCCTTTAGCGATCTTAGTGCTCAGTTCCTGGTGGCCTATTTGCTTTGCTGTTACTTCCATGCAGTGGCGACTGTCGAGGTAATTTTTTCTAGTATTTTAAGTTCTCTTTTGAATTTTTTATTCAGGATCTTATTTGTTATGCAATAGTCATGGGCTTATTCTTTTTTTATTTGTCCTTTTTTTAATAAATAATAAACTCTTTCATTGTTTTTCTTACCAAGATGATGTCTTATACAAAGTGTACGGCTGAGCTTTAACAAATATAAGTACTATCCGTTCAAAAGAATATTATGTTTACACCAAAATTGTAAATGACTGAAAGATATTCTTTGATTCCCGTGCTGGTCTTTCCTATTCCTTGAAAATTCTTTTTGCTTTTTCCCACCAAGTTGTCCCAAGTGTGCATAAAGCAATTATCTTTCATATCTTTTTCTTCCTACCCTCCATCATCTCTACTATCACACTTGCACACATCTAACACCATTTAAAGTGAAGCCAAGCTATATAAAATTAGAGGATATTGTTGTCCGTGTACTTTGATGCTTGGAATGGTGTGATCCATGCTCTCTTATGTGTCTTAACATGGGCTACTGGCTTATTACGATTTACTTTCTCTTCCTAAGATTGCTGATAGCATCCCACAGAGCAAAGTTTGTGAAGAAGATCACTTCTATCAAAGAAAAGAGTCACTTAAGAAGGCATTTCCAACCGAAGCTTCACCTGTTGCAGAGCCGTAACCCATCACTTGGCCTCTCTATGAACGTGCATGCCAAGATCTTCGTCATTAGGGATGGCAATGGAGCGGGGCGAGTTCAGTCTTAACCTGCAAAAAAGTCAAACCGCCCCGTCCCCCACCACAATGCAATGTTTTTGTTTTAAACCTGCCTCACCGCACCTGCATAAACCCGCCCCGCTTGAACTTTCTTCAACTTTTTCTTTTTGCTTCTTGCATTAATCAATAGATATTTTTTATCGCACGAGAAGACATCTTACTTTTTAAAATGATATTTAAAAACAAACTATAGAAAACTTATGGACTATGATTTGCAAAGTTGCTATATACTGCAATTGTAGTAATTAGCATTGAAATTAAGTTGTATTCTAATAATTATATGGCGAAATACATAAAGGGCCCCTTTAAGTTGTCCTGAACGATCAGATGAACACCTTCACTGACCCATGGCCAATTAGACACTTCTTTTCCACTAGAATGCAACCTCGTGAACCCCTCACGCTGACATGGCAAAGTGTGTGCTTCATATTAGCATTTGAGCGCGTGAGACCCTCAAAATTAAGTCTTTTTCTTTTTGTTTTTTACAGTAACCTTAGATTATGTGGACCCCACTTACCTGCATCTTCATGCTTCTCTTCTTCAATCTTCAGATTTTTCACCTTTGATGGAAAACAAGAATAACTGCTTTCAATATACATTGTGTTGCTTTTACAATCAACTTTAAGCATTTAAACTGCTTTGGCAGCCCAAATAGCAAGCCAGCATAGGAAAATTGGCATCTCAAATTTTGTGTTTTTGTCTCCTTCAACCTCAAAATTTCCGTTACCATTTCCATCACTGCTACTGCCACCACCATAAGAACTCCGTCCACCTCCTCTATCTCTATTGTAGTTGCCTCCACCACCACACAAAAAAGTATACCAAGCAAATTCCTTCAATCTGTCACCCTAATAAACCCATTCGAAAATTTCTTCTCCACTATCTTCGTTGTTGCCATAAATGAGGATTTGACAACTTTCAAAATGACTATAGAAATTTCAATGAAATATAAGTAAAAAATGATCTAAAAAAGCTCTAGTTATTAATGAAATCAAATTACTACCATCTCCAGTTTACTTTTTTATGGAAAGAATTTAATTTTATTTGTAAACAATCTCAAACACTTCTCCTTAAAATCCTGATCAGCCGCCACCTCCCCTCTGGCCCGTAACCCTCTTCAGCCACCATTTTATCACTTCTCCCTAAAACCACCATTATAGCCACAACAACATACACTTTCTCACCTTTTTCTTTCTCCCTCACAAAAATATTATTTCATTCTAACTAACAACCATAGATGGTCGTCGATCCAATCGCCCCTTTTCAAATTTTTAATCTCCTTTCCATCATTGTAACCACCCCAAAATCACCTATCTAAGAAGTTATTATATTTTGGTTAGAAGAAGAAGAGGTATGGGGGAAATTTACAGCGGCGGGTTTAGGGATACCTTGAAGAAAAAGAAGAAGAAGAAAAGATGGGAGGGGGATTATTTTCAACTTTTTTTTTCGTAAAAAACTAAAGCTATTTTCTTATTTATTTATTTTCCTTTTTTAAAATACACGTGTCATTTTTTAATTCGTTCTTTTTACACGCTAGCGCGATTGTATTTCACGCTTGTGATCTGTTGGACTTGAATGTCCACGAGGTTGTATTTTAGTGGAGAAGAAGTGTCTAATTGGTCGGGGTCAGTGAAGGTGTTCATCTGATCGTTCAGGACAACTTAAAGGGGCCTTTTATGTATTTCGCCTAATTATATACTAGAATATTCCATGTTGGTCAACTTTTCCTACGTTATGTTGCCACAAAATCTTAGAATGTCTTGGGCTGCTAGTCATAGGACTAACGATTTTCACCTACAGGTGTTGTTTGAATAATATTTCGAAATAACCTTTTAGAAATAAGCTTTTGCTAAGTTTCTTGGATTGTTATTGTTTTAAGAATTTTGCCCACAGGAAAAAAAAAAAAAGGAACTTCTGACAAGTGTCAAGCTACAGACCTTTTGAAAAGAACCATTCAACCATTCAAGTGATAAATCGACAGGATCTCCACAACCGCAACCCGCCCCCGCATACGTTTTGTTAAAAGATGTTTGAACCCGCACTGCACCCGCATATTTTATTACCCGCCCCGCATGATCTCTAACCCGCACCGCCCCATTGTCACCCCTATTCGTCATTCTCTTCCACCGAAAGCAAGAATGGCATAATCAATCCCATCTGTAGCCGAAACCTAAGCTAGCAAATAAGAAAGTGATTAGTCTTTTTTAGTTTTTTTTTGATGCTTTGGTCTTCCATACTGACTTCTAAACTTACCTCAGATCCTCTCCGTTGAGCAAACATTATTATATGACTTCATCGTAAAACATTGACTGAGCGGCCCTTTTCATGTCGTTATCATCTACTCAAACTGTATGTAGCTGTAGATCTTTTGTAGGAAATCGTTGACCGTATCTCATTCACAAGTCTTTTAAAAGATACTTCCTAAGACGCCGTGTCTCAACATGTCTTCAGCATTTCATGTTTTGAGCGGCCCTTTTCATGTCGTTATCATCTACTCAAACTGTATGTAGCTGTAGATCTTTTGTAGGAAATCATTGACCGTATCTCATTCACAAGTCTTTTAAAAGATACTTCCTAAGACGCCGTGTCTCAACATGTCTTCAGCATTTCATGTTTTGTGGTATGCCTACCTATTAGTCGTGACATAAGAGTAGATTAGGGAACTTATTGAGGTTAAGCCTTAAATATACATTAAGCCAAAATCCGATGTGAATACTATTCCTTACTATGTAAAAGGTTGTCTGATTCCCTCAATATTCCTTGCCCACAGTTATCTTATATAATGTTGCAAGATCATTCAAGAACCACCATGCTTTTGGAATATATATTTGGCAAAAATCACTCTCCTTTAAAAGGCCTCGCGTTCGTCAGCTAACCTGCATAACTTTTTTGTAGTAGAGCTCGGTTGAAGGTTGACAACTTGCACAAATACTTAGGGCTTTGTAACCTTTGATGGTGTTACGCTCTCCCAAAGTCCCACCAATTAAGACATGCTGCTTATCCCCTTAGCTCTATAGTCTGTCCTTTAAGCATCACTCATTAGCTCACAAGCTTGTTGCTAACCAAGGAAAGTATTGTGAATATAGGCAGGAAAAATGTCAGAATGCTTGATTAGGTCAATTTTATGAGAGTCACCTTAGCTTTGGTATTGTTTCGTCCGGCCCTAGCCCTACAGCCTTTTCTAGGCTTTCTTGATTTGTTGGTAATCTCCATCTCTAAATTTCCCTCTAAGTGAAAGTCTCATGAGCTTTGGAAGTAGAGTGGCCACTTCATGGTATCCATTTAGCCAACTGATGCTGGACTTCTACCTCCAATTGATCTCCTGTGCTACGACGACCATGCTCACCGTTAACCTCTCCCTCCCAAATTTCCACATTGTAGATCAATTAATTTGTCTCTTCTTTTTTCTTCGGTATCTTTAGCTCCAAGAAGAGATTCACCCTCTACTCTGCCAACTATTTCCCGGTGAAACTCTTGATTCATTTTTAGTAATTCAATTATTTTATTCATGCCTTAACCACCTCCTTGAAGTTATCTTATCAAATGTACATTTTATTCAAGTCTAAGGGTTTTGAAAAGTGATATTCCGCTATTCATTCCTCCGCGTTCCAAAAGAATAGTTGAATCAGCTATTTGTTGGCAATGCTTGTACAATAAGATTTTAGCCCTCCACATTCAAATAAGATTTTAACGTACGTAATAAGTGAAGCCGTGGAACTTACTCTTCACCTAGCTCTTTTGACAATCTGTTCTTCCCATCATTATTTATTGAAGAGATCAAGCTACTAAGTTCTAATGCCTCCTTCCTTTCTAGTTGTCTTGTGATTTCGCCAACAACTTTGCCCTTCCCCTCCTTTTTCCGCTTCTCACTTTTCACACATAATTCATCATTTTCATCTCAAAAATAATTGTTGAAGCCGTGCAATTCGTGTTGAAATTGTTGATGCTTATTAAACTGGTCGTTGGAGGATTTACTTTGAACGTGATCAACTCATACACACCCCAAGTGAGCTTGGAGGAGGTTAAGAGGCACTTCTAGGTGGATTTGGACGAAGAAGAATAGTTAAAGGTGAGGGAAAAGAAAGCCCATGACTTGGACCAAGTGAAGTGCATCAAGAATGAGGATAGCAAAGTTTTGTTGGATGAGGCACATATTCGTCGGAGATGGCAGGCTTACTTCCATAGACTCTTGAACGAAGAGGAGGACAGGAACATTGTGCTGGGGGGCTTGAATACTCTGAGAGTCGAGGAGACTTTGGGTGTTGTAGGCATATTAAAGTGGAGGAGGTTGAGGGGGTTATGCGTAAGATGAGTAGGGGTAAAGCGACTGGGCCAGACGAAATTTAGTGGAATTCTGAAAGAGTGCGGGCAGGGCGGGCTTGGAGTGACTCACTGAGTTATTTAATATTTTTTTAGGATGAAGACAATGCTTGAGGAGCGGAGGTGGAGTACGATGATCCCATTGTACAAGAACAAGGGTGATATTCAAAATTGTAATAACTATCAGAATATCAAACTGCTAGGCATACTATGAAAGTCTAGGAGAGGATGGTGGAGTTGAGGGTGAGAAGCTTTGTGTCTATCTCCAAGAACCAGTTCGGATTTATGCTAGGGCGTTCTACTAAGGAAGCCATCCACTTTCTTGGGATATTGATGGAGCAGTATAGGGAGAGGAAGAGGGACTTACATATGACATTAATCGATCTAGAAAAGCTAGAAAAGTCTTATGATAAAGTGCCGCAGGAGGTAGAGGCTAGTGGTACCTATTGCATACATTAGGTCGATTAAGGATTTGTATGATGGAGCTATGAACTGGGTGAGGACAGCGGGAGGGGACGCGAATCACTTTCCAGTTGTGATAGGGTTGCTGGTTTCAGCCCTCAACCCTTTTTTTGCCCTGACAATGGACGCACTGACGCGCCACATTCAAGGGGAGGCGCTGTGATGCATTGTAGATGACATTGTGCTGATTGACGAGACGCGAGGCGATGTTAACGCGAGGTTAGAGGTTTGGAGGCAGACACTGGAATATAAAGGTTTCAAGTTGAGCAGGACCAAGACAGAATACTTGGAGTGCACATTCAGTGGTGTGACTCATGAAGCGGACGAGGTTGTGAGGCTGGATTCACAAGTAATCCCCAAAGAGAGTAAGTTTCAAGTATCTTAGGTCAGTTCTACAAGCGGATGGAGAGATTTGATGAGGACATCACACTTCGTATTGGGGCGGGGTGGTTGAAATGGGGTTTTTCTTCCATGTTTTGTGTGACAAGGTGCCACCAAAATTTAAAGGTAAGTTCTACAGAGCGGTAGTTAGACCGACTATGTAATATGGGGCTGAGGTTGGTCAGTTAAGAGCTCACATGTCCAGAAGAGGAAGGTAGATGAAGAGAGGATGTTGAGATGGATGTGCGGGCATACCAATATTGATGAAATTAGGAATGAATTTATTCAGGACAAGGTAGGCATAGCCCTTTGTGGAGGACAAGATGCGGGAAACTAGACTTAGATGGTTCGGACATGTAAAGAGGAGAGACATAGTGAAGAGGTGTGAGAGGTTGGAGGGCCTAAGGATAGGTAGGGTTAGGCCGATGTAGTATTGGGATGAGGTTGTTAGGCAAGACATGGCGATGCTCCAGATTACCGAGGACATGATTTTTGATAGGAAGATTGGAGGGCGAGGATTAGGGTAGAAGGTCAGATGGCCCCGAGTGGTTTTCTTGTTCTTACTAGTAGCATCAGTACATACTCTCATATTGTTTTTAGCCTTTTTTTTTTAATTATTCTTTTTATGTTGTTTTTAGTCTTAGGTTTCTATTATTGCCCGTTGCTTTCGTTTTGATCATCTTACTATCTTGTTGTTTTCAATGCTCTTCTTTTCCATGGCTCCTCATTATTATTTCTAGCTATTTTTTTTCATTACTGTTGTGCTTATGCTTCACTGAGCCGAGGGTCTATTGGAAACATGCTCTCTATCTCCACGAGATAGGGGTAAGGTCTGCGTACACACTACCCTCTCCATACCCCACTATGTGGGATTACACTGAGTTTGTTATTGTTGTTGTTGTTGTGTTGTGCAATTCGTGTCGGGCCCGAACACCGTTAGGCTCGTTTATTCCACTGGAATACTCATCAATGTATCATACCCATCCTTAAGAATCTTCAAATTTGACCTATCCTTGTTCCACCCAAAGGCAGCTCTCAGCATTGTGATGAGAAGGGGACAATCACCGACATAAAAATTGCAATGCATTATCTTTACTTGTTGGAGCTTCATAATTTGAGCATGAGGGGTCATGATTCCACTTTGACTCGCCTAATTCTAAGGTAATTGAAGAGCCTTCCTGTTCTGCGTCTTCCTTTGTCTCATGCTTGAAGCATGAGGGTCTTCCTGTTCTGCCTCCTCCTCGTCTCCTCCCACATCCTTCCGATACCAATCGCAGACATGGAGCAGCACCGATTGCTTGCATGTTTGCTTCGGCTCAGAAAGTATCATATTTCCTTCCTTAGTTCTTTCTCCTTCTCAAACTTCTTTTGGCGACAATAGTTGGCTTTGAGCTGCGGAATGATAGGTGGTCTGGATCGTGCTTCAGTACCATCAGGTTTCTTGATCTTGCGCTGCACTAAAGGTTGTTCTTAACAAAATAGACCCTTAGTAGGCTTTTGGTTCATGTGGGCCTTTCTGACGAGTGGTGATGACATCTTTCTTTATTTAGAGGTGATTTAGTTCCCCAACCACTCCCCTGCCATAAACCCACTTCAACCTTCTAACAATGTTTGGACTTGTAATAATAATTTGTTTGAGGCTTTTCTTGGGGGAGCACCTGAGGGTGAACGAAATGCGTAGCTCTAACTGTTACTAGGATCACTATAGATCAGATTTTTGGGGTTCTCCTTTTCTTCCTTTCAGATATTTCTATTTACCTTTTCCACGTATTTGTTTTCTGTAAGGATAACTTTTCCAACTGCTAGTCCTTAATTTACCTTTGCTTGCTGAACACTTTGGTCAATTGCCAAAGTTTGGTTTTATTAAAGGACTTTTGATCTCTCATTTCCTTAGCTAATGATTTGACATTTAGTTTAGTGAGCTTCGTCTGAATCTTTTTCTTTTCACTTTCCTGTGGTGAAGTGTACATAAATGAGCCAATCTTCCTACTTTAGATAGAATCTTATTGTCAGCCTAACCTCCAACGACTTCCATTTTAAGGGCGCTTCTCTTTCTTTCTTTTGTCCCCTTCCTGGTGGGGGGAGGCAGAGATGGATTTTTCTTTCTCGTATCATGTAACTTGATGCTAGAAATGTTTCTCGGTGTTGAAAGGTGTGATGCTCTTAGTTCCCACTTCTATGCTTTGTGTGCAGTGATTTGTCATATTCTGGAATTGGAGGTGCTTGGGCAAAGAATAGCAGGCAGATGAACATGAATAAAAAACGTGCTGAGTTCTTTAGCAAATCCAGAAAGTTTGGTTCTGTTGGAGTTCCAAATAGTATCCCAAAGAGCTCATTTGCATGGTCTGATTCTCCTGTTAAAGGTATTAGCTCTAATTTATCATTATCAAGGCACCACATGTAATACTTGTAACTTGCAATGGAGCTAAAGAGTGATGTAAATTATTTGAAAGCTATTATCTAACTGTAGTATTTAACATGCACCATATTATCTT
>MU738998.1:29885-49274 GCA_026770625.1 Nicotiana glauca | reverse complement strand
CATCATTTATATAGCCTTCCTTTAATAAATACTCACTAAGACGATTATACCACATTCGTCCTGATTGCTTTAGACCATACAAAGATCTTTGAAATTTGATTGAAAATATTTACCGGGACTTAGAATTATGTTCGTTTGGCATTTTAAACCCATAAGGAATTTTTATGTATATCTCATTATCAAGTGATCCATAAAGGTAGGCGGTAACCACATCCATTAAATGCATATCAAGCTTTTCATGGACAGCAAAACTAATGAGATAACGGAACGTTATAGCATCCATAACGGGTAAATATATCTCTTCATAATCGACACCAGGTCTTTGTGAAAACCCTTGTGCAATAAGGCGTTCCTTATATCTTTGTACCTCGTTTTTCTCATTTCTCTTGCGTATAAAGACCCATTTATAGCCAACAGGCTTAACGCCATTAGGTGTTTGGACTACAGACCCAAAAACTTCACGTCTTGCAAGTGAATTCAACTCTGATTGGATTGCTTCTTGCCATTTTGGCCAATCAAGTCTTTGTCGACATTCTCCAACAGATTTAGGTTCAAGATCCTCGCTTTCTTGCATAATTCTAGATGTGACATTATATGAAAAGATATAATCCACCATTATATCCACCCGATTCAAATTTGTCTCAATATCGATTGGATTTCTTGATAGTTCCTTATTTTCTTGAGTCTCGGGCTCAGTGGATTCCTCATGAATCTCTGAATTTATTAAATCGTGGATTTCTTCATGAGATTCTTTCGTAGTGTCATTTTGATCATTTGTTTTCTTTTTTCTAGGATTCCGATCTTTGGAACCCAATGGTCTGCCACGTTTTAGGCATGCTTTCAACTCATTAGCTATGACACTAGAAGATTGTCCAATAGGGACATCAATACGAATTGGAACATTCTCTGCAGGGATATATGATTTTGTTATCCTTTTCAAATCTGCGAATGCGTTTGGCATTTGATTTGCTATTCTCTGCAAATGGATAATCTTTTGCACCTCTTTTTTACAAATAGAGGCACGTGGATCAAGATGAGATAATGATGGATTTTTTCACAAAATTTTCCGTTTGGTTTCACCAACTTCTCCCCTTAATTTTGGGAAAAGTGTTTCATCGAATCGACAGTCTGCAAATCGTGCAGTGAACAAATCCCCTGTCAATGTTTCGAGGTAGCGAATAATGGAGGGCGATTCAAACCCAACATATATTCCTAACCTTCTTTGCGGACCCATTTTGGTGCGATATGGCGGTGCTACATGCACGTATACTGCGCATCCAAAAATTCTTAAATGGGATATATTAGGTTCATGACCCAAAACTAATTGCAACCGGGAATATTTATGATAATTTGTCGGTCTGATACGAACTAGTACTGCTGCATGCAAAATGGCGTAACCCCAAACAAAAGTGGGCAGCCTCGTTTTCATGAATAACGGTCTTGCTATTAATTGCAGACGTTTAATTAAAGACTCTGCAAGACCATTTTGAGTGTGAACATGAGCTACAGGATGTTCCACTTTTATCCCAATTGGTAAGCAATAATCATTAAATGATTGGGATGAAAACTCAGCAGCATTATCAAGTCTAATAAACTTAATTGGATTATCGGAAAATTGAGCCCGTAATCGAATTATTTGTGCCATTAATTTTGCAAACGCAAGGTTGCGAGATGACAATAGGCACACATGAGACCATCTAGAAGATGCGTCTATTAAGACCATAAAATATCTAAACGACCCACTAGGTGGGTGAATAGGTCCACAAATGTCCCCTTGTATACGTTCCAAGAACGCAGGGGACTCAATTCCAACCTTTGTTGGTGATGGTCTAATAATTAATTTGCCTTGATAACAAGAAGTGCAAGAAAATTCATCATTTAAAAGAATCTTTAAATTCTTTAATGGATGCCCATTTGAGTTTTCTATAATTCGTCTCATCATAATTGATCCAGGGTACCCCAATCGGTCATGCCAAAGTACAAAAGTATTGAAATCGGTAACCTTTTGGTTGACAATAGAATGTACCTCAATTGCACTAATTCTTGTCCAATACAGGCCACAAGACAAAGATGGGAACTTCTCAATAGCCCTTTTCTGGCCAGAGACATTTTTGGTAATGATGAGATATTCAAGATTATTCTCATCTATTGTCTCAATATGATATCCATTTCTGCGGATATCTTTAAAACTCAACAAGTTCCTCTTGGACTTGGAGGAGAACATTGCATTCTCTATGATAAGTATTGTTCCCTTAGGCAGAGTTATAGTAGCTCTTCCAGAGCATTCAATTAATTTACTACTACCAGAAATTGTAGTAACATCCGCCTTACACATACTTAAATGAGAGAAATATTTCTTCTCTTTGAATATTGTATGTGTCGTACATGAATCAATTAAACAAATATTTTTACAATTGAACTTTGATCCAAGTTTGCTTTGTGAGATATCCATATTTGCTTCCCATTATTTGACATACAAAAGAAATATATGAATAAATATTAGTATTTTTAGAGAAAAAGGGAAAAGAAACAAAGTTGAATCAATGCTTCAATAACGGCCTTTTAATTCAATTGAGCAAACTCTGATTATGACATAAGCAATTGCGTTTGCTAAAAATTAATGTTATTATAAGTACGCTACCCATATGATCAAGAAGTATTATTGATCATACAACAGTATTAAAATCGAGATACAATATAAGGATATGAGTAAATTATGCACCACTTTAACTCATATTACGTTACTTTCTTGATTATCATATTTGACAGAATCATTCGCTGGGTATCCATATATACATCATAAGTTGGAAAACTACTTTTATAGCCACGAACAATTTTTCCATAACAACGTGCACGTAGTAAAGAATTAAAGTTGATATTATGTAAAAGAAAAATTTTATCTGACAATATAATGACACTATAGTATAGTAGCATATAAGTCATGTATGATTTTAAAACCATTAGATGCCGACGAAATAACAGATGATTCTAGAACTATATCTATTAAAACAAACTAACACGATTTTATAAAATAAATAATACGAATTGATATTAATGACTACTACTCATGTAAAAAATTATCATTACATGATGTTTATTCACTAATTAATACATATAGAAAAAATAAAAATAAACCAAACTACTCAATCTTCTTTAACCACGGTTCCATACCGAACAAGTGGTCTATTTTTCCATCAGGGCGCTCAAAGAAGTCTGCCACATCCAAGTGGATGATGTCAAAACCATTGTCAGAGACAAAGTTGGCTTCAGGGCCTTTATTCTTTAGAGATGCTGGATAAAGCTCAACCAAATATCTTGGTACACGATAAATATTTGCCCAATGCCCTTTTTCATCACAACGATCGCATTTAGTTTCTGAACCATTTGCTTGTCTCATCTTTCCCTTTTCATTTTTTGTGGTTATTTCTCTTTGGGGGGGATGATTAACACCAGAAAAATTTCTTCCTTGTCTACGGCCATGACCACGGCTACGACCATGATCACGATCATGACTACGAATAGAGTCACGCTTAGCATAATGGGAATATACCTCATCCACTTCAGGCAATGGTATAGATCCAGTGGGTCGATTTTCGTGATTTCTCATGAGCAAGTCATTGTTTCGCTCAGCCACAAGAAGAAGACAAATCAGCTCAGAGTACTTCTTGAAACCTTTATCTCTGTACTGCTGTTGCAGAACCATATTGGAGGCATGAAACGTTGTAAACGTTTTTTCAAGCATTTCATAATCAGTGATAGCATCTCCACAGAGTTTCAATTTAGAAGTAATTCTGAACATAGCAGAATTATATTCAGAAACAGACTTAAAGTCTTGGAGCCTAAGATGAGCCCAATCATATCGTGCTTGTGGAAGAGTGACTAACTTTAAGTTGTCATATCTTTCCTTTAAACCATTCTATAAAATAAATTGATCTTTCACTGTGAGATATTCAATTTTCAATCCCTCATCGAGGTGATGGCGCAAGAAAATCAAGGCCTTAGCACAGTCTTGGGTAGATGCTTTATCTTTATCTTTAATGGCGTCCCCAAGACTCATTGCATCTAAATGGATTTCAGCATCCAATATCCATGTCATATAGTTCTTGCCCGAAATTTCAAGGGCAACGAACTTTCTTTTCATAATATCCGACATAATTAAAGAAATAAAATTTTGAGAAAAATTGTACCTTAATCTTCTCAAAGATCTTTCTTGAGATGGTAGAACCTCGTGCTGATAACGTGTTATAAAATATAACCTGAAATAACAAAATGGGACAATGAAATAAAACAAACTAAGAGATGTAGAGAGAAAGAGAGGAACAGAGATTCTTATTTCTTCTTCAATTGTGTGTATTTTTCTATTTATTACAAGGCCTTTATGTAGGCATAAAAGTGAAGAAAATATGTCATGGAATATGTTATTGAACATACAAAATATATCATGGAATATGTCATTAACCATTTGAGATGAAAATCATGGAAGAAGAGTAGACATACAACATAATGTGATATATATCGTAACAAATCCATATATTATTACCCTATCTTTAGCAACCTTTGTCTTTGTGCTGCTTCTTTTTCACCCAGCCTTTGCGTGCTCAGAGAGAGAGTCAGCCTTTGGACGGTGCCATTTGCTGACTTGGACTCTCTCTCCCTCTCTCTCCTCTCTGATTAGCTGATGGAGTAGTATACATTTCTATATTTGTCTTTCAACACACAGCTTTTTTAGCTTTTTCCAACTTTCAAACCATCACCCACCTCTCTCAGAGACCAGTGAACAATTCCTGTCTTTACCGTTTGAATTTTCTGCTTCTCTCTATCTCGGATGTTGCAAATACCCATGCTTTTTTTTTCCTCCTTTCACTTTACAAACAGTATTTCCCCTCATCCCAGTCTCTGCAAAATTCCTTTTTTTTTTACCTCTTGAAAATTAAAAACTTGAAGAAAGGCCTGTTTGGTTGTTGGGTTTATGTTGTTTAGTAAAAGTATTGACTTTTGGACATCCGTTTAGTTGGGTCAACCACTTTCGCCTTTTGCTTCAGAATTTGCTGCTGCCATATAGACCCTTTTGGGGTTCAAAAGTTTGACGATTTTTTCCTAGGGTTTATGGTTGTGCCCTTTTTCCCCCTCTTTCGTACATGATTGGGGCTCGAGTTATCATTAGGTACGCTTTTTTCCGTGTTTACCCTTGCTTGCCTACCCGTTCTTTTCCCTTCTTGCTATTATTAATTGTTGTTGTTGGTGGTGTTGAATTTGTGCTGAAGCACGTTGAAGTAAGGCTAAATTTGAAGTCTTTTAGACTTGATAAATAGAATTTGCTCCGTTTAGTTGCTCTTGTTCTGGTTGGTAAGTGGTAACTGAGAAATGTAATGATTTTTTCTTTTCCGTACTCACATCTTGTGATGATTAGTATAACAGTAAATGATAGTATTACTTACTGGTTTCTGAGTGGATATTTTAAAAAAAATTCTTCATATTTTGATGCCTTCCACTCACTAAGTTGCTAGTTTCACCTTTTAGAAGTATATGAGGGACGACCAGAAATAGCCTCTCTGCCTTCATAGTGCAGGGTTAAGATTTGCATACACACTTGTGGCCTCAGACCCCACTTGTGGGAATAGACTAGCTATGTTGTTGTTGTAATACGTACCAATGCAATTTTATGCACCAAAATGATTTTCTTGCTTACTTTAACTATTTACCAATATCAGACTTCAAATTTAGTTTACCCAAAAAATGTCGAGAAGACATGTTTGTATATGCAACTGATGCTGATTGCGATCTTAGAGGGTGTGATAATTATATTTCTGGCTTAGTGTACCTTGTCAGTGATAGTTGTAGAGGTATTTGCTTTTGTGCACTAACTTTGCATCTGTTTCTCTGTTTGTTTCACTTCCAAAAATGAATGTTTAGGTAGCTATTTGCAACCCATGATACTGGATACACTTGGAGAAACTGAGTTCTAGTTTGGAAAGTTTCTGCATTGTTTCATGTGGAGTTTATTTGATTTTACATTTACATGCTGACTAGTTATACTTATATCCAGGGAATGTTGGATTATAACAAAGTTTAATTTTCGTTGCCATTTTCTGCCAAATAGAATTGTAGTACATTAGCCTTGCTAGATCTCTTGTGTAATCTATTTCAGCCTTGGCATGATCCACCACAAAATTACAGTTTGACTCTAAGACAAACTCGTTGCAAAATGGTTTCTATCAGAAGAAAATCTTATTGTGTTGGGAAGCATTTAAAGATTTGATTACTCCAATTTAAGTGTTAATATCCCCAGAGGAAGCCTCAATGCGATACTTGCATCAGCATGTCATGGCAGAGACAATTACTTCAACTGGATTTTGACATCTCCATATTTTCACACCCTCAGATACACCAAAGTAGAGTTCAATATAGTGGTTTTGCTTTTAACTTGAGATGTACGGCAACCAAACTCAGCGTGAATACTTTTGATTTCACTGATGACTTAATGTGAGTGCTAATCTAAGGTGGCTTATCATTTTCAAGTCAGTTATCTTTTTGTCATATAGGAAACTTTGCAGGTTTTAAAGTGGTGATATGGCGCTTTTAGTGGCTAGAATTGGAGTTTAGATTTATCGATTTTGAGGAATGGTGTACATTTATAGACATGCATTCCATGTATGCACACAGCTGTCTGAGTATAACTTAACATGACATTTCCAGATGAAAGTAAAGTCGAAAACAGTCTACTCTTCTCAATGTAGCAAAAGGAAAGTGTCTTTCTATTCATGTAGCTCAAAGGAGCAGGAAAAATGCTTGATAATATTCTCATATCTGTGGTTTCTTTCCCTATGATGGGCTGTGAAAGTCACAAGGGTGCTAGTATCTGGGTAGTATATTTACCTCCACATGCTACTAGCAAATAAGCCGTTGCAGTGGCTGGTAGAATGGATGAGTATCTATAAGATTGGTACAGCGCACCTAGTTGAAGCAACTAAATGACTTTTACACATTCGTCTAAAAAACTAGAATAATGGTTTTTGAGTGTTAAGGTCAAAAGATGCAACATTTCAACCTGGATGGGTCAACAACAAGATTGATGGTTGAATTGTGATAGTTTAAGACATACCTGACATTTAATTCTCTCTATCAGGTGTCATTCTAGATCCTCACTGTATTTTACATCTATGTTGCACGTACTCGTGTACAATTACAGGTACAAATCCAAACAAGTGCATGTGTAACTTTTTGGTATGCCTATGTGTAGTCTTTTTCAATTTGTACTGTAATTTGAAGAATCTGCATGACATACCAATGCCATGTCACACCTGTTTGACATGTGTATGACAAGACAAATGAAAGGATCCATGTAACATAGTTGGCCATGACAGATCATTGATGATTGACCTAGTCTGATGCACCACTATCGTGTTCTCATCCACTATTGTGCTGTAAGTGGGTTCTATCATGGCAAGTTTTTTTGACAATCTCAAACATATTTCAGTCTTAGGTAGTTGAGGTCTCGAGGAGGAATACTTTAGCTGCAGTGATGAACTAAGAGTGTTGATTGATTGGTCTTGTAACATATTTTGGTAGATAATTGTAGCTTAAAACATATTGAATTAGGTTTCAGTATCCTTGGGGAAGGGGATAGGTGCCACAAGAAAAAGAATTTCAACTCATCTCCAGAAGTTAAATTTCTCCATCTTCTTCGCATTGAGTTCTGGGTTTACGCTTTTCTAATCTTCCCAATCTCAGAACTGCTTGAATGATCTTGTGTATTTGCTTTTCATTGTATGTTAATGGACTAATGTGCTTTCCAAAGCTGTACTCATCCTATCTGTACTATATCTCAACGAGGAGAATAACCAAAAGGAGAATCGAATGTTTAAGATTTTCAAGTACGAGGAGGGACTCATATTTAACTATAGCTTGTATTGCATGATGACCACTTGTAAACTGGTGTATCGAGCTTCTATATTATTCTTATCTACTAGGTTGAAAACTCTGGCTGTGTTTTTAATCACTCCCAGTCAACTTTTCTTTGCTTTTCTTGATAGGTGATTGTGTCAAAAAGATCGCAATATGGTTGCAAAAGACCATAAGAAGATCACTGGATCTCCAATACAAGTTGGAGAGATAGATACAAGTGCACCATTTCAGTCTGTCAAAGATGCTGTTAACTTGTTTGGGGAAGGTGCTTTCTCAGGGGAAAAACCAGCAATCAAGAAGGCAAAACCTCAGTCCGCAGAGGTACATGATACTGTGGTTCAAATATGTATCATTATCCTGATTGGAGAAGTTTGATGTTTTTATTGCGACTTACATTATCCGTGCTGCTTGTAGTAAATGTTCGTTTTATGATTAAGATTGATTATTAACTTAGTATACAAGGAAAAGTTAGAGAATGAACTTCAAATCCAAATTTCCTTTTGCCTAGTACACACATTAATATTCTTGTTATCTAGTAAATTATAAAGATTTGTGCATGCAAGCATCTCCATCTATTCATCAAGGTTTTGTCCTGTATGTGCATCCTTGAAGCACCTTCTTTCTTGATTAATTTAAATGTTTACACACTGTAGTTAATGACTTGGGTAGTGTGTATAAATTGTTTTTTCTGCTGCATTTTTAGACTTTCAGAACTTTTTTCTTTGGAGTTGTAATAGGCATTAGATGCTCTGAAGTGACTGAATACAGAATATTTAAATCTAAGCATTGGTTAGTGTCAGGGTCTGCAACCAGATAGCCTCACCATAGTAACATTATTTTTTCTTTCTTTCAGAGGGTATTGGCAAAGGAAACACAGCTTCATTTAGCCCAGAAAGAGCTAAACAAGTTGAAGGAGCAGTTGAAAAATGCTGAAACCACAAAAGACCAAGCACTCACCGAGCTTGAAAGGGCAAAACTGACTGTTGAGGACCTCACCCATAAGCTCAAACTTGTCTGTGAGTCAAAGGATTCGGCTATAAAGGCAACAGAAGCAGCAAAGAGTCAGGTGAACCATCTTGAAGAAGCAAATGATGGCTCTGTTATTGGGAATGATGGTTCTTGGAAGTTGGATCTGGAAACTGCGAGAGAAAAGTATATGGCTGAAATAGTTGATCTTAATACCGCAAAACAAGAGCTTAGGAAAATCCGTCAGGATTGTAATACATCTATGGAAGAAAAAGCTGTCGCTATTGAGCAGGCAGCAGAAGCTGAGCGTACTGCGAAAGCAAATGTGGAAAGAGCTAGTGAGCTCTCCAAGGAAATAGCAGCTGTCCAGGAGTCAATTGATCAACTAAAACTTGCCTGTGTGCAGGAGCGGGAAGAGGAAGCAAAGATTTATGCTGAAAAGGATGTTCAGAAGCAGTCTTACAAGGCTAAACTTGAAGAGTCAGCGGAGAAGTTACTTGCGTTGAGGAAAGAAACAAATGGGGATATCGCCAGGAGTCTGGAAGCACAATTGGCTGAAACAACATCCGAAATTGAAGCTCTGAGAAAAGAGATGGATAGCACGAAGTCTTCTGACCTTGATACAGTGACAGCTGTTACTGCAGAGCTGGATGATGCTAAGGAATCACTGCATAAAGTGGCAGAAGAAGAGAGCACTCTTCATACCTTGTTAGAGACCCTTAAACTGGAGCTGGAGAGTGTGAAGAAAGAACATTCTGATCTGAAAGAGAAGGAGGCGGAGACAGAATCACTTGCTGTGGGTCTGCACATCAAGCTCCGGAAAGTCAAATCTGAGCTCGAAGTAGCAGTTGCAGAAGAATCCAGAGCAAGAGGGGCTTCCGAAGAAATGATCTCTACTCTCCACCAGTTGACCTTGGAGACTGAAAATGCCAAGCTTGAAGCTGAAGATATGAAAAAGCAAGCAGAAGAATTAAAGAGAGAAGCAGAAGCCACTAGAATGGCGTTTGAAGAAGCAGAAAAGAAGCTTAAAGTGGCGATGGAAGAAGCTGAAGAAGCAAAATTAGCTGAGGCTGGGGCTCGTGATGAAATTAAGATTTTATCTGAAAAGAACACGACCGCACGATCCTCAATGTCCGAGTCTGGTTCTAGTATCACTTTATCAAAAGACGAGTTTGACTCTTTGAGCCGTAAAGTTGAAGAATTTGATAAATTAGCAGAAATTAGAGTGGGAGCTGTAATAGCTCAAGTAGAGGCTGTGAAAGCAAGTGAGAATGAGGCCCTCAAGAAGTTGGATGCTACTCAGAAGGAGATTGACGATATAAAAGCTGCTACTCAGGAAGCATTGAAGAAGGCAGAGATGGCAGAAGCTGCCAAGAAGGCCGTAGAAGGGGAGCTTAGAAGATGGCGAGAACGTGAGCAAAAGAAGGCAGCCGAGGCAGCTTCTCGTATTCTTGCTGAACAACAGATGAACTACGAATCATCTCCTCAGGGTTACGGAGTTGAGAAGGAGAAGCCATCGGAGAAGTTCATGGAGTCACATTCGAAGATGCATCCACCACCAGTGGAAACCTGGAAGCAAAACTCACAAGAGAAGATAACGGAATCACGCAAGTTGCAGAAAGCAAAGACATCTGTGTCAAAGAAGAAGGTATTGATGCCTAATATCAGTGGCATTTTTCACAAGAAGAAAAACCAAGTAGAGGGAAGTTCTCCATCATATCTGCCTGGAGAGAAGCCTGTTTGGTAGCAATTTGACAAAATTTTGTGTGCGCAAAATGTGTGGTGGAGAGGAACCGCTCTATATGCCATGGATTGTGTATATCTGAAACCTGTGGAACGGCATTTTCTTTTCCCTATCACTTTTGATATTTATTTTGTGTGTTTGAAAGTAAGTTATTAAGAGTTATATGCAATTGACTCGCATAAATAAGATGCTTAAAAGACTCTTTTCTTGACCATCCTCAACTTCCACGGAAAAGGTAAAAATATATGCACACCAAGAATAATACAGCTTACAAGTCTTTTTTCCCCTTTTATGTTACTTGCTCTTGCTAATGTGTGTTCCTTTTTGACTTAGAATGATCAATAAGAGTCTTGTTTACTACTACTATTTATCAAGAAAAATGTTGAGTCACCGAAACTGATCTAATCATTTAATTTAATTGATGGCTAATTAAAAGATTAAGCTGCCTAATAGTCATTAGAAAACCAATGATAATGAATAGTGGCTTCTGCTTCTCTCTTCATGGGGGAAAATCTCTTTGACTATTGCGAATAATTATTACAAAACTGACCACAGAGATTAGTTTTTGGTGTGATAACTCTCATACCAAGCAAGCGTTGAGGGACTTAGGCCTATCTGTTTTTCTTAAGATTAAAACGTCTGAATTTGAATACGCATCCGAATATCAATAGTGTATTAAGATTAAGACATCTGAATCTGAATACACATCTAAATATATTAAGATGTGTATTAAGATCTGAATAAAAATAATTAAGACTGTTTGATTTTTAACATCTGAATGTATAAAATGTATCTTTATTTGAAAATTAATAAACATACAATTCAAATGAAATACTAACTAATCTAATATTCTATTAATAAAATATATAATTTTTTAAAATATGATAGTTGTTGGTGATGATGGCTAACGGGTGAATGTCAACTAGGGGCGGTGGTTGGTGGTAGTTTTGGTTGATGATGGTGATTCATGCTAGTAGCTAGTAGTGATTGATAGTGGTGGTGATTATGATTGAGGATGGTGGTGGTGGTGATAGTTAATAATGGCGGGTGATGATAACCGGTAATAGTTGTGTCTCAGGAAGGTGGGTGAGTGTGGTAGGTTATAAGATGGGCAGTACCGACTGTGGTTGTTGATGGTGATGGGGTGAACAGTTGTGGTAGTTAAGGTGGATGAGTGTTGATTGTGGGTGAGAATAATAGTGGTCGGAGTGATGGGAATAGTGAGCGGTGATGGTTGATAATGGTGGCGGCTATGATTGAGGATGATGGTGGCGTGGTGGGAGTGTGGTGGTGGTGGTGGTTGTTGTTGTTGAGTATGGTGGTGGTAATTGATAATGGTAGGCGGTGGCGGCAGTTAATAATGAATATGTGATAGCATCTTAATGAAATTAAGTCTCTATTATAGATGTTAATCATACACACCTATACAGACCCATTAAGTATTAAATATCAAAAGACATTTTGCTACGTGATACGCGTACTTAGTTTAAATATTGAAACGAAGGTACGACTCAAATTCATTATTGCAAGAAAAGGCATTGAATTTTTTTTAGTTGCTTCAATTCAAACCGGTGACACTACATTAAATTGTCATTCTTAACTACTGGAAAAAATAACTTAAAAAATTTAAGTATATCCCCTCCTATTTATTTTAATTGATTTTTTGGCCATTTTTATGGTTTACAGTATTTGATTTTTTCAAATATAAAAAAGGAATTAACTTCTTTTTCCAAAGTTGTTCTTGGAATAAAGAGCATAGGACTATTTGTTATATTTTTAATAAATAAATTAAGGTTAATATGATCAATTTTATTATTAATTAATACTAATAAGTGAATTTCTTAAAATGTGTAAAAATAACAAAAAAAATTATTTAAAGTGGACTATGTGTTAACAAATTGAATTAAATTTAAAAGTATTAATATAAATTAATTGATTATTAGAAATTACTCCATCTTTTTAATTATTTTTTTTAATTTTGCACTCGCTTTAAAAAGAGTACATACATAATTTTACCCATAATAAATAAAAGTATTGCTAACTCTTAAAAAAGTTTCACTGTCCACCCAAAAGTGGAAAGGAAAAAAAAAGGAAATTAAAGTACAGGGTGTAATAACAGAGGAGTCATCAATTGAATAAGAGTCCATTTCACTATCCCAGAGGTCAAAGTTGAAACACACCATTAATACTTCCTTAGTCCACTCAGTAATGGCGAGTAGCAACAGGGACAACGATTTCATAAACCCTAACACTTCTTCCCCAATAACCGTCTCCGATGCGGACAGCTTCCTTCTAGATTCTTCTCAGATCGGTAGCGCTTCTGGAAGTTTCCAGAACGAGGGTTTTCTCTCCGGCCTCGACGCCGCCGCCGGCACTTCCGATGCCGAGTTCGGTTTTTCCCGTCCCGATTTTCGACAGACTCCACTCGTTGGTACTGTCGATTTCTATGACCGCCACGTCTTTCTTTGCTACAAAAATCCTCAAGTTTGGCCTCCGCGTATTCAGGCCACTGAGTTTGATCGCTTGCCTAGGCTTCTTGCTGCTGCTCTTTCTGCTCGCAAGAATGATATCAACAAACAGGTTTATGCCACGTGTCACTTTGTTTTAAATGTTCGAATAAGTAGCTATTCTGCATTGTGTTAATGAGTTACTGGAAATTCAATTAGTACTATATTAAAGTTTGACCAATACTATTTCCTTTTTTTTTTTCAAAATACTAGTCTTTAACGTCTAATTGTAATTTACCTGAAATAAGCCTGATTAGAGTTGAATGAATACGAAGGATTTATATAGCTAAACCCTAAAGGATTTAGACGCATGATTGGTTATTAGGTCTTTTAGCATTCTGAAATGAGTATATTTCTAACTTGTTAGTCTTTTATCATGTAGTTTCAAAATGTCAAATTTTATTTTGGAAGAAATCATATAATTTACATCTCATATCATCCTTAAACTTTTGGCTATGTTGATAAGCAAACAGGCCCAACACGCCATTTGAATAGGGTGGGAAGAACTGCTTCCATCAACTTTCGAGTTAAAACTTTCTTAAATTTTTGCAGATGCTTTCTTTTAAAAGATGGCATTCCTTGCTTTTTTACATTGTTACTTATTCGGATGTCTGAACTGAATTCTTCCTGCATATAGCAATAGACTGAAAAGTAAAATGCACAGTTAGTTCCTACATTATTTGTTCGTATATGCTTTTTGTCCTTGTACAGTTTCTTTTCCTTTGGATAAAAACTTTAACAGTCTCCAATTTAAAATTACTAGGGTCCACCTGTATAATTAAGTTGATCATATGACTTGCCATTTTCCATCCTGCATAGCTTGTCTTAAGTTTAAGAGCAAATTGTTATCGTTTGAAGTAATTTTGATTGAACTTGTGTAGGTACAGCAGAATACCTTTAAGTAGCCACGTTATTGTACATGTTTGTTTTTCTCATAACTTTAGTTTTACTGCCTCTAACCAATTGACCGTTAAGAAAGAAGCACTAAAAAAAGTAAAAAGTAACTTATCCCACTATGGAGCAGCAGCTGGCCACATGTTACTCTTCTGACCGCCATCGTGAGTTTGATCCCATCTTTTTATGACGAAAAACTAGGGAAAAAAGAAAGAAAGAGAGAACATTCTACTTTTCTAATGATGGAGAAAATGAGGGACATTCACTCTTGAACAAGAACATTTAATGCTTAAGATGGGAAAAACTGATTAGTGGTGATAGAACTCCCATTAAGTATCGCCACAAGTCACAATCATCGAGTCGATCAGTCAAGATCTAATGAGCAACCTAACTTTTGCCTTATTTTATGTTGCTACATATTGTACTATTGAGACTCTATCACTTTCTTAGCTTGCAGTCTACTGTACTATTAATGGAAAAATAAGCCATGAACACCCTTAAAGAAGAATTTTAAATGGTGAAATGAAGAAAAACGTGATTCATTGTGGTTGATTTCCCAGTTGCCCTAACAGTCAATCATGAAATCCAACACTGAGGAGTGGACACACAGCCTACTACTAGTTGTTTTTCAAGGTTGCGTATGATTTGCCACTAGATTACCTGGCAGAAAAACATTCCCTTCAACTGCATACGAAAATCAGTAAGCTGAAGATTAGCAATATATTAATTTTAAAATGACATCGTGAAGTCTAATTTGGAAGTATGAGGACAAAGGTGCATTTGACATGATACTTTAAGGGGCAGAAGTGTACTTTCTTATTAGAGGGAGCTGAAGAATTGAAAACATTTTGTCTTTGGTTAGTTGGTTCCATTTGCTATATCCTGTTAAGGTGAATTGCAGATCAGTATGGTCTCCCTGTGCACAATGTGCTAGCAATTTATAGAATGCTAAGTAACAATCCGGATTATTGCTTTTGTTTTCATAATTTCTAGTCTGTTTCAACACCTTTACTAGCATGCCGACTTCTACAACTGGTATCCTTTTCGAGGCATGTATAATCTCTTTGCTTAGCTCTAAAAATTAGGTTCTGGCATCCTTCTTGACTCATCTATATGATCTCTAGGCGTACCTCTTGAAAGTTAAAGTCTTGAATACCCAGGGTAGTGCTCTTATTTTTTTGACTTTGGTCCTGGAAGTAGCCATGGTGTAATTTAATGTTGCCTTTGAAATGCTTTAACGAATTTAGATTCCATCGTGCTATTATGTACTTCATCTTTTGTGATAAAAGTATTATTGAACATAAAACAGTTTTGCCTTTGGTCTGCCAGCTTTCAGAGATTTCTTTCTTAAGTAAATTGTTGACTTGGTTATGATTTCTTCATGATCACAGTAATATCTATAGTGATTTACCTCATAAATTTTCTTTCTTCAAGACTCGGTTAACAATATGTGAAGGGCATGATGGAACCGAGACATCAAATGGGGACGTGTTGATCTTTCCGGACATGATCAGATACAGGTCTGAAATACGATATACTATTCTAGTGCATCAGCTGCTGTTGATTGCATACTTATTAAGTGATATTAAATTCACCTATGTTGCAGGAGATTGACTCATTTTGATGTTGACACATTTGTTGAGGAGGTGCTAGTGAAGGATGGTGAGTGGTTACCTGGAAATCCTGAAGCTCTGACTGGATGGTACATATTTGTGTGCTGTCATGGTTCAAGAGATCGTCGATGTGGTGTTTGTGGACCAGCTATAGTAAGTAGACTTAGGGAGGAGATAGAGAAACATGATCTTCAAGGAAAAATATCTGTTAGTCCATGCTCACACATCGGGGGACACAAGTTTGCTGGAAATGTGATCATATTCGGACCAAACACTAACAAGGAAGTCTCCGGACACTGGTTAGGAGAAACCTTATGCCCATTATCTTTTGGGCTTTGTTATCTCAGATGCAGGCAGTTGATGAAATTGAGCTGCGTTGTTAATTATATAATTGATTTTGTTGTGCATTAGGTATGGCTATGTTACACCTGATGATGTACCTCAGTTGCTTGAACAGCATGTTGCTAAAGGAGAAATTGTTGATTGGTTGTGGAGGTAATTCTCTCTCCCCTGTTGCTATTGTAATCTGACATCTGGAGAAATTGCATGTGACTACTTTTAAATGATTTTAATGTGTCTTTAACTGTTCTATACTTGTCAGCTCTAAAACGTTAGCAATGGCACTTTTAAAAGTGTGGGTAAGATTCAAGTTATGTATGTTTCCAAGGCATTGTTGTGTCAATATTTAGTTACCTTTTAAACGGCTTAAGGTCCATAAACCTGTGCCCTTACCTGCTTAAGGAGCCAAATTTATGTTTTTGGGGAAACAAAAATTTTAGATAAAGCTTTGCATTCAATGGAAATTCAGTGTTTCATAAAATTCTGATGGTCTAAGAACACAATAATGTTGATTCCAATGTACTCATTAATGTGAAATACTAATGAGGAAGTGTTTTGTAAAAACAATCCTAATTTTGTAGAGGTGAAAAAGTGGCTTTTCAAGCATCATTTGTCTTGCACTGCTTGCCGGGGTGCAGAAGGCACTTTGCATGCATCAATGAAAACTTTTCTGTTTATCTAGAATACCAAAATTTTATTTCAGGGGCCAGATGGGACTATCCGAAGACGAACAGAAAGCATCCCAAGAATATAGGCTCAGTGTTAATGGTGGAACATATATGGAAAGAGGCACCAAAAACTCAGATGATGTAGGTACTAGCACATGTGGCTCCCAATTAGAGCGTATTGACTGTTGCCGGGCAAATGGGAATATCTCTTGTTGTCAGAACACTCAACTACCAGTCGATGCTGAAAATTTCGATCTCCAACAAGAAAACACTGACTTTACATCTGAAAAGAAAAAGAGCTTCAGGCGACAAATTTCTCGAAGTAATAGTGGAAAAGGCGCTCGCTCTCGCAAGGTGTGCTCAATGCCTACATGGTACGAGAGCTGGGAGCGGGAAGATACATATGCAGTCCTTGCTGTTATTGGTGCTGTCGTATCAGTTGCCTATGCCTTAAATTGCTACAGGCAGCTTAACTAATATTCGTAAAGAAACTCGCATTTGTCGTGCAAATTTCATTGTTGGGCAAAAAACATCTCTGCTTCCCTGATGTAAATTGAGGTTATTGCATGTGCAAGTCGCTGAAAGTCTAATTTGATTTACTTGGGATGCGACTTATGCCAGAACAGAGTAATGAAAGACAATTGGTGCTGTAAATTTAGGCATGTATTCTTTTATGTTTATGTACTTCCTGGTGTCTAACTTTGTTTCTAAGGTCTATGAATGTGCTGGCTGTCTTTGTGGGGGGGAAAAAAAAGAACGTGCAACTGTGATCACAAAGGGCATGTGAATTTCCGATTTGAATACAGGTTTGTTCCATTTTTAGTTGTAAGATAACAGCCAGGCTCTTGAATCAAATTTTTGTTGTTTTCCAAGTAGAACAAAAAATTTCTTTGCCATTTAAAGTATCGGAGCACAAACTTAACTGCAGGATTCAGAGGAAATAGATTATTTGGCATCACCCATAGCTTGGATGCTTCATGTGATAATGTTAATATATCAAAGCCAGGAATAGTAAAAGCAATTCCATATAACAGGTGAATCACGGTTATTTTAAACCAAGGTTCTTATTAATATTCTGCTTGGACAAGATCACTATATCAGATGAACAAAACACAGAGACAGGAAAAGTTCCTCTTGCCCTTTTTATTTTATCATAGTTTCTGCTTTTTCTCCCCTTCCTTTACAGTCCTTCAACCAGACCCTTTTTATTTTATCATAGTTTCTGCTTTTTCTCCCCTTCCTTTACAGTCCTTCAACCAGAAGA
Organism: Nicotiana glauca; assembly: GCA_026770625.1. Taxonomy (NCBI): domain Eukaryota; kingdom Viridiplantae; phylum Streptophyta; class Magnoliopsida; order Solanales; family Solanaceae; genus Nicotiana; species Nicotiana glauca. The sequence continues at coordinate 31,374 of MU738998.1, read as the reverse complement.
AAGTTCATTCTATCTCGAGAAGATTCAGGAATCTTGAAAGCAGCAGATCAATTAAGCAAAATGAACGTAAAATTCCTCGTGGGATTCTTTAAGCATTTTCGACCATCCATATAGTCCACTCCAAGGTAGTAATGCCATGTTACAACTTAGGTTCTATCTAAATCCTGCATCGAGATGATGCAAGCCATTAGTATTACAATGCTTACTTAAATCCTCTCATCATGTAAAAGCCGGATTCAGAATAAGCAATAACCAAGACTACAGTGAATCAGCCAAAAGTGCAAATCCATTTCCATTCTGCTTCAATCACCATTGATCTTAATTTCATGAAATGATTGACAAATTCCGTTTTTCTTCCTGATCCTCTGAAATTCAGATTCTATTGTTTCAGCAATCTTCGCATCGTCTGGATCTGGCTCAGGTAAGGTCACATGGACAGACCCTTCTTTGCTTGGTGCAACAGCCTCCAATGCTTCTGCTTGCTGCTTAATATAATCATAGAGCTGCTTATGGAAGGCATGATCCAACGAGAAACAATTATCATTTGTACCATTTCTGGAATGCTTAGATGAACCCGAGCCTTCTCTTTTACAAAAATGTGGCAGAGATGCATAATCCATTATCTGCAAGTTGAGAACTAGAGTTTTTTAGTGCTTTAAGTTTAAGCGAGATAGAGACAAATCTAGTTGGACGAGAAGTCGGGTCACGTATTCCTTAAAAAATGAAAGTGTGTGATCGAACATTATTGTTTTCTGTGAATAAAAATGGATCCTACAAAGAATAGTACCATAACTCATCTGTAACAGCAAGCTTCTTAACCGAGGGATAAAAAGCAATTGACTCAAAAAACATCCTGCCTTCAATAGTTCATCTCTTTAAAAAGCAACTGACTCAAAAACAGACATCTTACCTTCAAAAGTTCATCTTTTCCCGAGCCTGAGAGCACTTGGACTTTCTTTTTGGTTCTTTCTTGTAAAAGAGGTCTCACAACCTGCAAGTTTATATAGAGTTAGGCTTTAGGTTAAATGATTTAGGTCATAAAGAATTATGTATTAAGTTATACACTAACCTTCCAGCATGCTGAAAAAATGTATGGAGCATTCACAATGTAATACGTCTCTGTCTTCTCAGGATAATTTAAGTCATCGATGGTAGATATAGCAGTTAAGAGCTACAAGAGAAAATATAATGTCAAGTTTAAGATCAAAGGACCATATTACTCCATTTTATAATGAATAAGTCAGTTCAATAATCAATATCAATCAAATGCTTCATCCCAAACTGGTTGGGTCCGCTATATGAATTCTCCACATTTGTTGATTCCATTATATTTTAGTCCATTTTATTTCAGTACTAAGGGTGTGTTTGGTATGAAAGGAAAACATTTTTTGGAAAGTGTTTTCCAATTTTTCCATATTTGATTGGCTTAAATATTTTGGAAAACATTTTTCTCATGAACTCATTTTAATTGGAGGAAAATATTTTCCCT
>MU738998.1:9040-28758 GCA_026770625.1 Nicotiana glauca | reverse complement strand
TCGCCCCTCCCTCCCCAACCCCCTAATCCCATAGTGTTTACATAAATTATTATTTTCTGATAAAAAGAATTTCTACTCACTAACCAAGCACTAAAAAATATTTTTCGGAAAAAATTTTCCACTCACCAACCAGACATGGGAAAATAAGCAATAAAACTACTCATTTCAAGGAAAACTTTTCCGAGGAAAACCATTTTCCTCCATAGCAAACACACCCTAAATAGTTCAGTTTTACCACTAAAAGCTATCTTGGTGGGCTGATATATCCAGTGCCTGTGGTGGTGTGAGGTAGCAAGCACCTGGTGGAATAATCCAGGTGGATACTAGCTGATCCAGAACTTCCAATCATTATTGTCGCACCATCTCACAAGACCTCTCATTTTATCTTCTGTTTGCTATTTGCACACTCTCAGAAGTGCTCATTTCTAGTCTTATCTAATTTTGCATGGCCACATATCTATCTTAACATTTGTATTTCTACGACAATCATTTTATTGATTTGTGGGGCTTTAGAAACCTGACACTCACTCCCATATAAGGTTGCTGGTTTCATAAAATCCTCCTATCAATCGCACTCCATTTCGGCTATCCAATCTTGACTTACATACTATATTTTCATCTATCACGTCATTCTCCTACAAGACCCAGCTTTAAGTATTTGCATTGTCCGTATTTAGGCCCCATTACCTACATCGCACTTCACCCACATTCTTCTTAGAATGACTAAACTTGTAGCGTCATATATTCTGTCTTACGTTACTTGTCCTAAAAACCTTATTCTCTAGAATACTTTTCTATAATCAGCTTTAGGTTGACTTTCTAGCTAGTCTCGTCCATCAACACAATATGTCAATATCATCTACAAATACCATGCACTATAAAAACTCATCCAGAATACTATTCAATAGCTCATCCAAGAATAAAGAAGTGTGGGTTCAAGGTACCTTCCTGGTGTAAACTCACCAGAAGTCCTCTATAACCTCCTCCTATTGGTCTTGCACTTGTGACCATTTCCTCGTTCATATCTTTCCGACATTTATGTATTTGATGCGAATCCCTTTCTTTCTCAAGCACCCACAAAACACTTTTCTTGGTGTTCTATTATATGGTTTTTTAGGCTATTTGAGTATTTGATGATTACAATTTTCTTTTCAGAAGTTAAAATTTTGTATATAGCAATATTTAGCAAATGAACTAATGCACTCAGAAGAGTCTATTTACCCCTGAAATTTGAACTTAATCTTCATTTGGAGAAAGAGAGAAAATTGAACATCTTATCAAACTTTAACAAGAAATAGCAATGTGGACGACGAATGCAGAAATAAGTGAATCAATATAACCAGGAGGAGTTTTGACTAGAAAAAGATGATACCGCTATGAAACAACAACTTCAAAACCAAGACGTTCAGATAGTTTATATCGGTGTGATCTCTGCTGGACAGGATTTTCTTTTACTTCCATCCTATATTTCCTTGTATTTCCCACTCTCATTACTCTTTACTCAATTTTAAAGTTCAGATAGACTCAAATGAAAATTTTAAGCAGAATAATCAGGTTGATGAGTGAAGCGGTGAGAAGGAAAATAACATGGCAGGAATTTGGTACGAAGGCTCAATGAAATTTATTTACAATGTCAAGCAAATTAAAGATACCTTAATTTGGTTCAGTGCAGAAAGCTTTAGACCAGTCATGTCCAAAACCTTTATACAGGTCCCAATATACCGCCCAAATTTCTTTGATGCAGAAGGCTATAACATGAACACCAGTGAGTCTACATTGCTATTCTTGTTGTATTTATCTCGTATCTGAATAAACCAACATAGAGGACATACCAATATTACACGGTCGCGGTATTCATTCATTTGGATATGTGACTGAATATAGTAGTGAATCTAAAATGGAGAAAAGCAAAATGTCAGTACAATTTCATTGCCATCTATTGTAGACAAATGGTAAAATGTTTGAATAGCTGATTTTTATGTTTTTGCTGAACTGACGCTGTTGAAGGTTGACAAGTTAACAGGGCTGAAACATAAAAAATATGACCATTACCGACGCTTTGTCATATGTGCTGAGCCCTACACCAACAGCTACGACAGGAAGACCCTGTACAGAACAAAACAAAGTAGAAACCACACAATGAGAATTTTATTGGACAAGCACAACGGGAACAAGTTGCATAACCCAAATGAGAAGAAAGCTAATTGATGAAAATTTATATATATTCAAATCAAAGTATTACGTCTCTTGAATATCCAGACATCCCCACAAGCTGAGTGTCCCTCACTGCTCTGTACAAATCAGTGGGTAATATTGGCTTCTGCAACAATAAATGACAAATATCAACCAAATAGTACAGTCAGAACCAACTTAGCCTTCACTTCTTTATTATTTGAGACTAACTGAATTGTGTGTTTAACTGAGGTTTTTTAAGGTTTGTCGCTTTTTCAAAAGAATATTATTCCTTTTCCCATTTGGACCCCGAGATCGGAACTTTCGACTATGCAGATCTGTTGTATATGTGATGCAGTAGAATTAGAGCTAAAGGTAGATATCTTCATGATCGAAGCAGATTATATTGCATAATGTAGCCATTGGATCTGGTCATTACAAGCTGCCAATTCATTATGATTTTAACATCTAAGTATATCCCAGAGAATAGCTGGGAAAAGCAAAAAGAAAAAGAAAAAGTAACACAACAAGATCTACAATGAACAGAAAATGGAAGTAGACTTTTAAGAAACTCAAAATTATGACACTCTCCTGACCGGAGAGAACGCCTATGCTATGATAAGAGAAAACTTACTGCAAGTATCTGATCAATCTCGTTGTCTATCCTCCAATTTAAACAGTCGACAAGCTGTAAAGTGCTGATTACAATTAGAAGATTTCTCCAGATGAAAATATTCATCCTGAAGAAATATTTAGCTTCAAATGTGAATGAAAACTGTATGCACCTACCATCTTGTGTGCTTTAGAGACACTGCCATCCCTAGCTTTGAGAAACCTCACCAGTGTCTCGGTTCGGTACCCCTGATGTACATTCTGCAAAAATTATGAGACCTCATATTTGTATGGTCACTGCAGAGTTAATCCATTTTTGTTCCTCAAACCTATAATTACCATTGGCAACGAAATGATAGCTAACTTTCCCCTCACTATCAAACTTTTGCACATGCCAAAATGCTTAGCTCATCTTATTTTGTTCGGCCAGTTGAATAGTATGCCAGATATGTTAAGAGTTATATTTTTGTAAGATTTTTTTGATGATCGATCACCTTTCTCTAAAATACTAATTAAACCCCTTCTGTAGTTCTGCTATGTGAGATTATAACTTTCTTTAGCCAAATAAATTTTTAAAAAAAGAAGAGAAATACCGGTCATTCCCAGAGAGTTGATAATGAATAATCAGACTAAATCCCATATGCATGCCAGTCTCAGATAACCAAAAAGATCACCCACCACAATAAGAGAGTAAAGGACCAATCTTTGGCTCAAAATTTCAATTAGCTACTGGTGCCATCAAGTTGACCTTTAGTTACAGATATAAGTATTTGGTGATAGCCTGCTGTTTAACTACGCTAAACAATCTCCAACTGTATACATACATAAATAGGAACAAGGGTAGCTTTGTTTTTTTTTTTAACTCAAACAAAAATTAAATTTTAGCTGCATATTTTGACCAATTTTCATTTAGGTGACTTCAGATTCTGCATCAATATGCAAGCTTTGAACATTTATCTCCGTGAATACTTTATCTTATCATGTTAAACTGTTAATATGAAAAAACCCATCTAAGTCATTGCATCCTAATTCATAATTAGCCCACCACCAAAAAGAAAATAAAAGCAAATCGGTTGCAATTTGGGCAACAAACCAAAACTAGAATTTCTTAAGTTGAAAATGCAAGAAACATAGAAACTAGTATTTGACTTGGCATTAACTAACCAAGATTCAGAAAATGAGATTTATGGACATAATTTAATAAACCAACATCAAGAAATAGCCAGATCAAATCCAGGAAATCATAAAATTTTCAAATCATAAATTTGCAAAATCTTGAAAGTTGAAATTAGAAGCAAAACCTGGTAAGTCTTCTGAAGTGGCTCAGCAACTGCAAATAGATAATTGAGTTAAAAAAAAAAAAAAAGGAATGTTAAGTCTTTAGAGATCCAAAGTCAAAGAAATGTAGTAAAAGAAACTAACTTTCATCCATTAAGGTTTGCAACTGCTTGATCACTTCTTCAGTCACCAACACCATTCTTGAAATCACTCAAAAAACTTGTCTTTTTTCTGGGTTCCGGGTCTGAATCTATGGAGTAGGTGTGTGTGTGTTTTCCTGACAAAGAATGGTGTGAAAATAAGAGCCTTCTTTTTCACTTTTCCTTTATTTGTGAGTTTGCACCCTCTTCCCTCCTAGGACAGTAGTAGTGGCTCAAGAATTGAAGCTGCAGCTGCTTCATTGTCAGATCTTCTTAAATTGGGCAACACAATTTAAATAATTACTGTACTTAATACGTGCTCCCTTATTAAAGCTTTAGCTAAAATAGTACTAGTAGCGTGATTACCGTCACCAGGACCAGGTTCTTTTATTTTTATAAACTTTATTGACGGAATAATTTTGTTGAATACGTAGTTATTATCGTTTTTCTTAGGAATATTAGGCACTGCAGCATATACTGTTTTTAACTGTGGAACTCTTTTTGCTTTGTTTCTATTTATAGTTATTACAGCTACCACTAATTTTAGTTTTAAAATTAACCAATAAAGTTTCTATTGTTTTATACCTATTTATTTATTTATGTTTTACATATCATTAACCCCGCCTATTGGGTTTAACTAGAGAAAATTCAAAAATAGCCGGATTTATAAGTGGCCATCCAAAATCAGCCAAAATTTTAAAAGTAATCGAAATTTAGTTATTTTCATGTAAAGATAATTCTGAACTAAAATATTATTCAAAATCTGAAAAATATTCCAGCATAATAGTATATTGGATTCTAGTATAATTATACTAGAACTCCACTATATTATACTGGAGTTTCAATATAATATACTGGACTTCCAGCATAATATACTGGAGTTTCAGTATAATATACCGGTCCAACATAATATGCTGGAAGTTTATATACAGGTGTTCAAATCGCCAGTATATTATGTTGGAATTTTTCGCGTGTTGGAGTTCCAGCATAATATGCTAGAAGTTCATACACAGGCGCACCGATCTCCTATGCTGGAACTTTTTGTGTTGCAGCAAAATAGTGGCTATTTTTCAATAACTTTGCAAATGCTGACTATTTTTGAATGATCAATCCGAAAACTGGCTAGTCCGTGCTATTTTTATGGTTCAATTGGGAGAATTTCCTTTAAAAGGGTCAATATCCGATGCAAATACAAATTAGTCGTATGAGATTGCCATTAAATAAAATCAAATAGTTAAACTAAAAAATAACTTCGCCTATGAAAGCCCAATACATAATCGATTTTACATCCGAAAAAAGAAAAATGTGACACTATTAAGAATAAATACAACAATACCCAAGTACCCAACCATGGTGAGTAATCTAAATGCTTTTAATAGAGAAGATACAAATGATTTTTATAATAATTAATTTGAGAATGTAGCACAGTTGATTGATTAATTGAATGAAAGTTAGAGCATAAGGACAATTTGTTAAAACAAAAATTTTGAAAAACCTCCATGAAAATAAGTCAATGGAAATGCTATATTTAACAATTAAAAAGGGATTTGAAAGTAAAACTATTGAGTTGAAGAGCTTTAGCAGTTAGTCCATCACTAGTTGTATATACAATTAATGACCTTTAACAGTGATATATTGTTTTTTCTAGTAAGGAATTTCCAATAAATATTTGAAATCATTTTTTTTAATTGAACAAGTCTCTCTTTACAATTTCTACATTATCTTTAGCTGGAATATAACAATTTTGCAATATAATTATACAAGTGATCCTTTCCCACTTGTGTTTACCATGTCTTTAGGAAAGAGATTCCCATTGTTTATCAATAATCCCTTTTCAATTTATATGGCATAGTTCGCTTGAACACGGAATTTAAGTTAAAGAAATTCGGAACTTGTCTTCTTAAATATATATATATATATATTTTGTAACTATAAAATGGTTAAATGAAAGCAAAATATTAAATTATTAATATTTTAAAAATATATATTTCTCAAGTATTAAATTATTTTCAAATATGAAGATGTGATAATTTTTCTGGAAATAATGTTAATTATAATTGGCTACATGAATTTTCATCTTGTTGGTAAAGGTTCTATTCCCCACTTTATAATTGCTTCCATATTTCTCCTTTAAAAATAAATGTTACGCGTTGGTGCTAGACTTTATTATTGAGCTTTATTTATTTATCTAATTTATCAACAAAAAAACAAAAAAAAAACAAGGAATATCATTCCAAAGCCTCTCTACAACTGCTCCAATTAATTTACTTAAACAGATTGTCAACGAATAATTACTAGCCATTAAATGCACTTTGGCGAGATGCAGCAGCGCAATTAGGACAATAATTAATTAAAGCAGCATCTTCTTTAAAATTTAGGGGATTATAGGTTATATTAGTATGGGATTCTCATTTAATCTTAATTTAATCGTATTATTAACTAAGGTTAAGTAAAAAAAGGCATGTATAGTCCCAAGTGAAGAAAAGGACACGATCCTTAACAATTTTGGTCTTCTTTAAATAGTAAAAATTTCATAGATAGATCACTTTTTATTGAATCTAGAAATTTTTTTTAAAGTAAGTTGTGGCATCCAAATTGAACATACACAAATAAAAAAGAAAGACTTTAAATTATTATTATTATTATTATTATTATTATTATTATTATTATTATTATTATTATTATTATTATTATTATTATTACATCGATTTCGTGGATTGGCTATTCACACTATCTTTAGAGAAAAAAATAACATTTATGGGCAAGAGAATTTTTAAAAAAATATAGGGAGCTGATGTGAATTGGTTAAAGTGTGACACTTAACCACGTGTTCATGTGAATTTATGTGTATGACAAAAATAACTAGCCAACTCCTAATGTCTCAACAAACAAAAAATCTAATAAATAGCTAATTATTAGGTCCATTAATATCACGTATTTATTGTATTGATACAAATATTAAATACTATCATTTAACATATAGACTTGAATTCAAATCTTATCGAGATACAAAAATACATAATTTATTTTTATTTGCTTAAAATTTAATAGGCAAGTTCATTGATATTTACCAAAATATGCATAAATTGATTTAGACATCATTATATATATATATATCAAGAAAAGTTGGTGTACAAAATTGATGATGAAACAGATAGAAAAGCAACTTTGACTTGCGTCCCAAAAGGAAAAGGGAATTGGTAAAGAGCTACAATCTTTGATCCAAACTTCTTAACTTCCTTTTTTTATTTGGACATTTAAAAAAGGCCATGGTTCATCACGTACTTTTAATATTCTGACTTACTAGTTTTTTCTTTTTCTTGAATGAAAATATAATTTTTGTTTATTAGAGGAAGAAAAGCCATGGCTGTTATTTAATTATTAATTGTCACGATTAGACTTTTACGCCAAAATGCCAATTCTCTGTCTTTTATTCAAACTTAGAACGGTTAAAAGAAATTCATATATGAGGAGTATAATTTAAAATACAAATATTCCTGTCTCTATTTAGTTCTTCCTTTTCTTTTTTGTTTGAGACAAACACAATAATAGCAAAATCTAGAACAAGAAATACGGCACAGTGATAAAATAGATGTTCACTCCAAATCAAATAATTTAAGTTACAAATTTAAGTATAAATATTTATCATTAATCATGCGATTAAATGATAAAAATTCATATACAATACATATATTTATATTTATTTGTTTGATAAACATCATATACATTAAATCTTTTATCGTATAGCAGCTACACAGTACTATATGACGTACCAAATGAATACATCTAATGGTTATGGTGACTTTCGTCCTATACCCACTAAGAACCGAATCAAAAAAAATAATTATCAAGGGATGTAATAGGACGGATGAATCAAAATATTTGTACGCTTAACATGAAATTTGGAATTTAATATATGAAAGTAGAGAAATTCTCTATAGAAAATGCTTCTCTCTCTAAAACTCGTCTTCACCATGCTCTCAGCTCACGTTAACGTGAGCCGAGTGTGGCTGCCATGGCTAGGGGGCGAGGTAGAGGAAGAGGAAGACCAAGGAAGGTTCCTAAGACACCAATCTCTAACATTAGAAGCTCAATTATTAAAAAAATCGAAGGCCGAACAAGACATGCAGACACCGGAGCAACACGACGAAGTTGGAGAAAGAAAGGGTGAAATTGATCCATCAAATAGCTCAGAAATAAGTAGAAAACTGGCCCTGAGCACTTCAATTCAAGCTAAGCAAAGTGAGATGAAAGATACTACTGGAATTAAAGGTAGCTCCAATGGAACAGTAACAGAGGTAGCGATGCAGGTCAAACCAAGCAATGAAATTGCAATTGAACAAAGAGAGGAAGCTAATGGACGCAGAGATGAAGTGAATCCAGTGGCTAATGAGATGAACCCTACAGATCGACGACCAGAGCACAAAATGTGGTCAAATATGTATCAACAAAATCGAGTTGCTACTCATGGAATGGCTCTTAAATATGTGTCTCCTCAGATTATAGATGGATAAACTGTGGTACAACTTGAGATGCAAGATGTGAAGGAAGCAGAAGATAGGTGGAGTGCAGCGATGATTGCTTATATTATGGGTGAAAATCTAGGATATAATGCTATGGGAAGGTATATTGCTCAACACTGGCTTGATATTGCAGAACCAGATTTGTTTCTTCATGAAGATGGCTATTATGTTATAAAGTTTCAAAGTATATCTAATATGCATAAATTTTTTTATTATGGTCCTCATACTATACGAAATAGGCCAATAATTCTCAAGCCTTGGTCTCCAGATTTTGACATTAGCAAGGAATTCTTAACTGATATTCCTCTCTGAGTGATGTTTCCAAAATTGCCATTGAGCTGTTGGGGAAATGAAGCTTTAATTTGCTAGTGATGTTGGTAAACCCATGTTTGCTGATGAGTGTACCACTAAGCAGACAAGAATATCTTATGCAAGGATGCTTATTGAAGTAAATATGACTAAAACTTTACCTACTGAGATTATGGTGATGGATCCTCGAGGAAGAATGTTTCAACAGGATATAATCTATGAATGGAAGCCGGTGTATTGTGACAAATGCCAAGTTATAAGGCATATATGTCATACTCATCAAGGACCTAAAGAATAGAAGGAGATATAACCAAAAAGAAGAAGAGAGGCAAAGAAAGTTACATATGAGTGGAGAATCAAAGGGCATGTTACAAATGATGTAAGGAATGTAGAACAGGTACATGCAAGACCAGTTGATATAGAGGTACCTCAGACAAATGGAGTGACAGATAGACCAACAGAAATTGACAAGGAAGGTTCCCAGCAATATCTGGCAGAGCAAATGCAGCAAGCAAGACAATATCAGTCAATTGGAGATAAACGGAGTACTAGCACAGAGACAGTGGATAAGGGGAAAAACCAAGCCTTGGATTTTAGTCTTTAAAACTTTCCCAATTTAACACCACAACCTATTAGAAGCATTGCAAAAAGAGGAACAAAAAGTACATGTGGAAGCTCTACCTTACCTCATGACAGAGGTGGGGAATCTAAAACTCAATAACTGAAGTGGATTATCTAGAATGTTAGGGGTATCAATAAATGGTATAAGAGGAAGGAGTTGAAGAATTATCTGAAAACCAAAAATGTTAAACTAGCAGGGATCGTTGAAACAAGAGTTAAGGAAAATAAGGCTAGAGAAGTTAGCCAGCACATAGCACCTGGATGGAATATGATTAATAATTATAATATTACATTAAATGGTAGAATATAGGTTCTATGGGATTCTAACAACTATACAACGAATCTGATTAAAGCAAAAGCACATGTTGTTCATTGTACTGTCACAAATGTTATGAATGATGAAGGATATGTAATCTCTATAGTCTATGGGTATAATATAGCTGATAAAAGAAGGCAGTTATGGGATAATCTAAAAGTAATAGATCAAATGACAATCATTTCTTGGATAATTGGGGTAGACTTTAATGATGTTCTGTAGTTGCAAGATAGAAAGCATAGAAATCTAGTTACAAGAATTAAAGCTGAATGAACTGAACTTGGAAGGTGACTATTATACTTGGTCCAACAAGCAGAATGATGGAGACAAAATATGGAGTAGAATAGATAGGGTCTTTGGGAACTATGAATGAATGATGCAATGAGGGCATATAGCAACTGTTTATGAGCTACCATTTATATCTAATCATGCTCTGTGTCTGACATTTAATGAGATACAGAGAAACAGGAAAATTCTTTTTAAATTATTTAATGTTTGGGCTGATCATGAGAGATTTATGTCTGAAGTAACACAGATCTGGAACCAGAAGTTTCACAAGCAGAAAATACAGAATGTATGGATGAAACTCAAAGCATTGAGGATAGTATTGAAGAAACTTAATGTAGAGGAATTCAAGTTTATTAGAAAGAAGATAGAACTAGGTAGAATTGAACTGGAACATGTTCAGAAAATCATAGATACTGATAGCAATTATGATCTGCTAATAAAAGAGAAGGAGTTGATGCAGAATTTGCAAAAATGGAGTATGATTGAAGAAGGAGATTTGAAACAAAAAGCTAGGGCAAAATGGATTCAGTTGGATGACTCTAATAATAGATATTTCTCCGCTGTAATGATAGAAAAGAACCAAATAAAGCAAATTGTAGAGTTGCACGCTATTGGCGGCAATAGGATAACTGATACAGGAAGTATCCAAAGGGAGATAGTTGACTTCTATAAGTCACTGATGGGAACTACTGCCCAAACACTCCCCGCTATAGATAAAATGGTTATGTGTAATGGAGCTAAACTCACCCAACAACAAAGAATTGAGTTATGCAAAGATGTGACTATAGAAGAAATCTATGAAGGGTTGTGCTCTATAGGTGATGATAAAGCACCTGGTGTGGATGGCTACAATGCATTTTTCTTCAATAAAGCTTGGCCTATTGTAAAAGATGAAGTCATGGAAACTGTTATGGATTTTTTCAAGTCTGGAAAGCTGTATAGAGCCATAAACTATACAGCTATAACTTTGGTGTCCAAGGTGTCTAAGACTAAAACTGTTAAAGAATTCAGACCTATAGCATATTGCACTGTCCAGTATAAACTGATATCCAAGGTCATAGTAACAAGATTACAAGGTGTTATTGGTATAGTGATCAATGAATCTCAAGCGGGATTCATACCTGGGAGGAAGATAGCAGATAATATCATATTGGCACATGAACTGGTGAAGGCTTATACTAGGAAAAACTTATCTCCTAGATGTATGATTAAGATAAATCTTCAAAAAGTATATGATTATATAGAGTGGCATTACATGAAGCAAGTGATAGAGGAACTAGGATTTTCCCAGCTGTTCATATCTCGAGTTATGGAGTATGTCCAGACAGTCAACTACTCAATTGTAGTTAATGGTGAGCCGACAAAAACTTTCAATGCTGCAAAAGGATTGAGACAGGGTGACCTTATGTCACCATACTTATTTGGGATTGCAATGGAGTACCTAAGCAGGAATCTGGCTAGTTTGAAGGAGGAGAAAGAGTTCAAATATCACCATAGGTGTGCAAAGCTTGGGACCACTCACCTAAGCTTTGCAAATGACTTGCTACTATTTGCTAGAGATAATTTGAAGACAACGAAAGCAATCCAGCAGAAGTTCAATCAGTTCACTAAAGTCTCAGGTTTACCAACAAATTTTAGTAAAAGTGAAGCTTATTTTGGAGGTGTTCCTGTGACAGAAAGGCAGCAAATCCTGCAAATGTTGAGACTTACAAATGGTGAACAACCTTTCAAGTACCTAGGAGTTCCCTTAGCCACAAAGAAACTAAGCTTAATGCAATGTCAACCTCTTATTGATAAAATGATTAAGAGGATTACTTCTTGGGCTGCTAAGACTCTATCATATACAGGGAGAGTCTAGTTAGTCCAAAGTGTACTATTTGGGATTCAGGCTTTTTGGGCACAACTGTTTATCCTGCCAACAAAGGTCATTAAATTGGTAGAGGGGATATGCAGGTCTTATGTCTGGTCTGGGGCAAATGAGATCACAAAGAAAGCTCTAATAGCCTGGGATAGAGTCCGTTTACCCAAGGCAGGAGGTGGACTTAATATAGTTAACCTGAAATATTGGAACAAGGCAGCTATAGCCAAAACTTGTTGGGATCTAGCTCATAAACAAGACAAGTTGTGGATCCGCTGGATTCATACTTACTATATCAAAAATCAACAAATGAGTGCAATGTCAATACCATATCAAACATGTTGGATGGTAAGAAAAGTAATTGAGGCACATAATATACTGGAAGCTGGATAATTTTTACCAAACCAGAAAAAAAAACATGATCAGACAAATATACCTTCATTTGCTTGGTGACTACAGAAGGATGGAATGGAAGACAGTGATTTTTCACAATGCAGCAAGGCCAAAAATAAAGTTTATAATGTGGCTCATAGTACAGGGAAGATTGATGACATGTGACAGGCTAGCAAACTAGAAGATTAATGTTGATACAGAATGTACAATGTGCAGGAAAGAAGTGGAAACAAGAAACCATATGTTTGGGCAGTGTGAATATATTACTCAAGTATGGAGTAAAATGTGTAGCTGTCTTGGTAGGCAATTTCTAGGAGTTGGCAATTGATAGCAGTTCCTAAAATGGTCAATTTCTGAAGCTAAAGGGAAAACTCAGCATGCGCAGGTGTTTAGAATGATATATGCAGAAGTAGCTTACCACATATGGATAGAGAGAAATAGACGTATCTTTGAGAAGAAAAACAGAACATGAGAGCAGATTTCAAAGGAAATAGCCTATATAGTTAGTGTTAGAGTCACTCCTAGAAACAAATCCTTTGTGTATAGCCTATGTTTCTAGGTAGTATATTAAGATTAGTATAGAGAAGAATAGCAAGCTATGTTAGCTATGCTATAGTTTTGTAATTGCTACTTGGTGATTAATAAAATAATTTAGTTACCAAAAAAAATTGCTTCTCTCTTAATTTTATTAATGAACCCTACACGATGGTAATGAATTATATGAGGCAGCAAATTTTGAATACTAATGGTGTGTTTGGTATGAAGAAAAATGCGTGGTCTTATAACTTATTTTCTCTTGTTTGGTTGGTGAATGAAAACTTTTTTTCGGAAAATATTTTCTAGTGTTTGGGTAAAAAGAAGAAAATATTTTTTTATGCTACTCTTCGCACCCCCTTCTCCCAAGTTTTCGTGTTTCCTGTGCGTCCCCCCCTTGATTCCAACTTTTTTAGGACCCTATTTTCTTCAAGAATTTAATTATTCTTCTAAAAATATACACAAACATAAAGGAACTAATGCGTTGCATTATTTTTTTGCACAAAAATAACGTTGAAATTTGTGCTCCATAACTAAAAAAATGAAAGAAAATAGAGTACTAATTTTGTTAAAATAAAAGAAAATACTTTTTTATATCATGAAAATAAATATACTCATTTGTTGAAATAAAAAAAAATATTCTATCTATAACATGAAAAGAAAATACCACTAATAATATTTCTATTTAGCGCGGGGGATTGCTTTGATGGTAAGTGTTTGGCTCAAAAGTTAAAAGTATACTTTGTAAGCTAGAAAACAATAAAAAAATATGAGAGGGTAAATCATAATCAAATATAATAGGCCTAGAGATGTAAGAATGATAACTATGATGTAGATCTAATACTTAAAATGATATTCTGGACTCAAGAAAAGTTGTTCGTCAGAAGTAAGAGATAGAGAGAGAATCAGAGAGAATGAGAGAGTTGTATTATTCAATAATAATACACATCGTTTTTACAATGGGAAGGTCCCCTTCATATAAGGAGGGGCCTTCCTTAAAATAATAATAAAAGTATCGAACGTGGTTGACGTCCTCCTAGCGGGGACGCTCAGTTCTAAATAGCGTCGCATTCGCCCTCGCGTCCGAGTCGTGCCTTTATTGTAGCAGATATACGCTTACTGGGCATACCCTTTGGCGTAGAAGCGTATAGGGTCAAGTTTTTCCCCATACAATTAGTCCCTCCGCTCGTTGGAGGCGTATTCAGTAGACGCCTTCAATGGGCGGAAATGCCGACCTCGTCTTCGAAAAATTTGACCTTATTATGAAGGCGATGACGTGAGTAGGGGAAATATATGGCGTCGGTGATCTGTTGACACGTGGTCTCCTTTTTAAAATGATGTCACCACCGACATGCGTCATGATTATACTTGCTCCCGAGGCGTTTCAGGAGATGATTTGACGTTTTGGTTTCCCGCGCCCATTTTGAATCATGCCTCTTCGATTTCCGCGTATCTTAGCCCTATAAATAGGAGGAAGGTTCAATCTTTTTTATCTTTCGAACTTCTGATTTCTTTCTACTTCCCTTTTCATCTTCCTTGCCAAAAACCGCTACTTCGTGTTGAATTCTTCCGTTTCTATTGAAACCACCCTTCTTATTGTCAGAGCTTGATTTATATAAAAAATTATTATGGCGGAACGTGGGCGAAACAGCAAAAAATCCAAGGGTGACACCCCAGCTAGGGTTCCACCATCTTCGGGTGGTGATGGGAAAAAGGCAGAGAAACCCCTCGTCCATCTTAGCGTAGATAATGTCCTTCCAAAACAGATACACGCTCGTAGAGATTTCCTGACCAAGAGCCTGACTCCTTCTTGGGATCACAACGAGCTATTACAATCACATTTGGACGACCTGCGAGAGGCGTACCAGATTCCAGACCATGTGGTGATGGAGCCGACCGGGACAGACTATGCCAACGTGCACCGGCCGGGATACTGCACATTTTACGAATATCCATTCTTGATCGAATACGGCCTCCCATTTTATCCCCTGGCCGAGGAGCTCTGCCGCTTTTACAATGTGTGCTCAGCTCAGCTCACTCCCTACACTTGGAAGGTGTGTCGTATTATGACCACCTACTCGGCTAGGGCCGAATGCAGCATTTTGGTCCACCACCTCTTACAATTATTCAGCCCTGGCTACATGAGGGGTACTATGCTGCAACTAAAAAGTTGTGGCACGAGAGGCCTGGTCGTTATGGCCGACGACAAAACTAACCGCTGCTTTTGGCGTAAATTTTTCTACATCAGGACGGAGCACCTAGTGTCAAATCCTGAAGGATTCCCAAAAAGGTGGAATCCATAATGTAAGTGTTTTTACTTTAATTCAGTACTATTCGTGATCTTGACCGTACGACCATTATAACTTCTTTTTTATTTCCCTCTCCTTTTTGCAGCGAGGGCTTCTCCACCCTGATTTGTTGACAATATTAGGTCGTGGGTGGAGAGTTTGATTCCATTTGTAGAGGAGTGCCACACCTGGTCCGCATTCCGTGATCGATACGGCCCACCAGGTAACTCTTTGACCATGGTTGGGAGGTTTTGTTAGGTTTTGTTACCTGACTTATTTATGTTGGCAGGTCGGAGCACCCCTAAGAGGAAGAAACAGAATGTCGCTGCCTCGTCTAGGGTGGGGACTGATTCTGGATGAGTATGTACCTTATGGCTCACCCAGTGATGGCGTTCCAGAGGTTCCTCAACCTGAGGTTGCGCCTGTGGCTGCATCCACAAGTGAAGCAACTCCTTCACCGCCATCCCCACGGCCCATGGAGGAGACTTCCGAGGGTGAGGATTCGCCGAAAAGGAAGAGACGCCAATTGATGCTCGGCAAGGAGATAGCCACAGAGGACGAGGGGGCGAGCGAGCCCCGTTCGGAGTTGAGGCTAATTTTTATGACCGATGCCATCTGCTCGGGGAGGTCGGCTCCCCAGGGGAGGGTAGTTCTCGACGCCTCCCCTGTATATGTTCTGTAGGGTGGCATATCGGCTGCTGCTGAGGAGAGGGTGGAACCTGAGACGGCCCCTGCGGATGCGGGTGCATTGAGGAGGGATCGAGCCCGCGTAGGGATGACGGCGGGTTGGTCTAACTACCGAATTTTGATCCCACGCGGATATAACCTGTTGCAACATAACGAGCAGGTCGCAGCTGATATGACCCTGCTGTGTGTGGACGCTGAGCGCAAAATATTGAAAGATGTTAGTGACAAGGATCTATCTCGAAGGGTTGCTGGAGCGGCCTTGCGGGTATGTTTCATTTTTCTTTATGTATTATAAAGTGAACTTTGGTGCGTTCTAATTTATCTTCTTTCTGTCTCTTCTTCAGACCCTCATTTTGGAGATAGAGAGGGGTCGGCGAGCGAAGAAGAAGGCTGCCACCTTTAATAAGGTGGCAAAGAAGTACCGGAAGTGCCGCGCCAAGCATCAAACGCTAGTGGACCTATTCGCACAGGACCCGCAGTTTCAGGTTTTTCGTGAGGGCCTGGAGCAGTCGGAGGCCCAGCTGAAGCAAAGGGTAGTTCAACTTGAGCAGGTGGATGACCAGCTGATGGCCGTCTTGGCTCGAAATATTAAACTGGAAACTCTTCTCCAGTCAAAGGAGGATGAACTGGAGGTTGGTCGTGGGGTAGCGGCGAAAGCCGCTAATTTGCGTGCCGAGGTCGATGCCTTAACCGCCGAGCTCAATGCCAAGGTAGCTGTTGAGGCTCTTAAGTAGGCTGCTGCGTCTAGGTCCGACGATGGTGTGCCTGGCGAGGTGCGGGACATGTGGGTGTACGCCGAAGCCAAGCTGGTCGTTTTTGAGGAGTTGCTTGCTGCAGGCCGAGCCACTGAGGCGGAGGTAGAGGACCAACGATGTTTAGTTCGGGTTGCCCAAGAAGCCTGTGGATATAGTTCCGATTCCCCAGACCGGGCGGGCTATAATTCTGAAGATGTTAACCGTCTGGCTTCCGGGTCCTGGATCTCTGCAGCTTATCAAGCTAAGGGCGGTAACGGAAAAGATGACGGACCGGCAGGCGACGACGGACAGGACGACGGGCCGTGCTAGGACTTGTACTTATTTTGTTTTTGTTGTTTTGTGGAGGTGTAAATAGATCCCGTTGTATATGTATATTTTTCTTGATGATAATAGAAGTTACTATTTTACTGTTTCTTTTCGTACATTTTATTTTAGGTATCTCGACTCCGCAAAGTGGATTCTTATTAATGTTGCCTTGTCTGTTGCTTATGTGCTTTGTGCCGTAATCGGACAGAGTTGGCGACCAATAGTGACAATTGCCTTAACCGTGATATTGTCGATGGTCTTGGCTATATGCGTAACTTCAATTGTTGTCGAGTTATTTCATTTATTGTAGTCGAGCTGGGTCGACTTATTGACGATGGTGGCCTTAGCCGTTTACACATTAGAGATGGCCGTAGCCATGTACGTGACTTCGACTGTCGTCGAGTTTGTTTGTCGTAGTCGAGCTGGGTCGACTTATTGACGATGGTGTCCTTAGCCGTTTACACGTTGGAGATGGCCGTAACCATGTACGTGACTTTGACTTTCATCGAGTTTGTCTATCGTAGTCGAGCTGGGTCGACTTATTGACGATGGTGGCCTTAGCCGTTTACACGTTGGTGATGGCCATAGCCATGTACGTGACTTCGACTGTCGTTGAGTTTGTCTATCGTAGTCGAGTTGGGTTAACTTATTGACGATGGTGGCCTTAACCGTTTACACGTTGGAGATGGCTGTAGCCATGTACGTGACTTCAACTGTCGTCGAGTTTGTCTATTGTAGTCGAGATGGGTCGACTTATTAATGATGGTGGCCTGAGCTGTTTACACATTGGAGATGGTCGTAGCCATGTACGTAACTTTAACTGTCGTCGAGTTTGTCTGTCGTAGTCGAGCTGGGTCGACTTATTGACGATGGTGGCCTTAGCCTTTCGTATATTGGAGCTGGCTGTAGCCTTTCGTACATCGGCGATGGTCGTAGCCTTTCATACATTGGAGATGGTCGTAGCCTTTCATACATTGGAGATGGTCGTAGCCTTTTATACATCGGAGATGGTCGTAGCCTTTCATACATCGGAGATGACCGTAGCCTTTCATACATCGGAGATGGCCGTAGCCTTTCATACATCGGAGATGGCCGCAGCCTTTCATACACTGGAGATGGCTGTAGCCTTTCATACATTGGAAATGGCCGTAGCCTTTCATACATTGAAGATGGCCGTAGCCTTTCATACATCGGAGATGGTCATAGCCTTTCATACATCGGAGATGGCTGTAGCCTTTCATACATCGAAGATGGCCGTAGCCTTTCATACATCGGAGATGGCCGTAGCCTTTCATACATCGGAGATGGCCGTAGCCTTTCATACATTGGAGATGGGTGTAGCCTTTCATACATCGGAGATGGTCGTAGCCTTTCATACATCGGAAATGGCCATATCTTTTCATACACCGGAGATGGACGTAGCCTTTCATACATTGGAGATGGCCGTAGCCTTTCATAAATCGGAGATGGCCGTAGCATTTCATACATTGGAGATGGTCGTAGCCTTTCATACATTGGAGATGGCCGTAGCCTTTCATACATTTGAGATGGCCGTAGCCTTTCATACATTGGAGATGACCGTAGCCTTTCATACATTGGAGATCATGCTAGTCCAGTCCCTTTGTCATGCCAGTCGGGAGGGCGTATGGAGTGGCTGGTGTGATAAACTTGCCTCGTGAGTATCTCCAGGCATCCCCTCTGCTGCTTCGTTAAAAACCTCCCCGAGAAAACCCAATTGAGACAAAACTCGGGTAGGGGAAAAAGAGTACGACTCGGGAGGTGCCTTTCAAAAACGGAAATACTTGAGGTGGATGACGTTCTAATTGCTTTGGAGCATTTTTCCTTCCATTGTCTCTAGCTGGAATACCCTTTTATTCGCTGCTGCTGTGATTTTGTATGGTCCGTCCCAGTTGATGCCCAGTTTTCCTTCGCTTGGGTATTTTGATGCCAGCGTTTTGGCTTTGAGGACGTAGTCACCTACTTTGAGTGGTCGTATTTTGGCCCTCTTGTTGTAGTACCTTTCGACTTGGCCACCATTCTTATGTGAGCCATTTTTGTTCTTTCCTCGGCCTCATCGAGGTCTTGGAGTCTGTTCGCATCATTTTCTGCTCCGCTTGTATGCGAATACCTAAGGCTTGGTTCACCTACTTCGATCGGTATGACAGCAACGGTTCCGTAGACCAGTGAGTATGGTGTCTCTCCTGTGGAGGATTTAGGCGTGGTCTGGTGTGCCCATAGTACTTCTGGTAGTAGCTCAGGCCATTTCCCTTTTGCGTCTTTGAGCTTCTTCTTCAGTATGTTTAGTATCATTTTGTTGGACGACTCTGCTTGGCCGTTGGCGGAGGGGTGGTATGGCGTGGAGAGTATTCTCTTAATATGCCATTTGTCGAACAACTCGGTTGTTTTCTGTCCGATGAACTGCCATCCGTTATTGCAGGTGATTTCTTTAGGGATGCCTAAGCAGCAGATGATATTCTTCCATATGAAAGCGATGACTTCATGTTCGCGTATTTGGGTGTACGCACATACTTCCACCCACTTGGAAAAATAGTCAGTTAAAACCAATAAAAATCATACCTTTCCTCGTCCTGCTGGTAGCGGACCGACTATGTCCATTCCCCATTTGATGAAAGGCCAT
>MU738994.1:3295-28876 GCA_026770625.1 Nicotiana glauca | reverse complement strand
GTACCTATCAACCGAGCCTCTCCCGGCTCAAACCATCCAACCGGAGACCGACACCGCCTACCATATAAAGCCTCATAATGAGCCATCTGGATGCTCGACTGGTAGCTGTTGTTGTCAGCAAACTCTGCTAAAGGCAAGAACTGATCCCACGAACCTCCAAAGTCAATAACACAAGCCTGGAGCATATCCTCTAAAATTTGAATAGTCCGCTCGGATTGACCATTCGTTTGAGGATGAAACGATATGCTCAAGTCAACCCGTGTGCCCAACTCTCGCTGAACTGTGCCCTAGAAGTGCGAGGTAAACTGCGTATCCCGGTCCGAAATAATAGATACCGGCACACCATGAAGGCGAACAATCTCCCGTATATAATTATCAGCTAATCTCTCGGATGAATAGAAGACTGCCACGGGAATGAAATATGCTGACTTGGTCAGCCTATCAACAATAAGCCATATCGCATCGAACTTCTTCCTAGTCAATGGAAGTCCGGTAACAAAGTCCATAGTGATCCTCTCCCACTTCCACTCAGGAAGCTCAATCCTCTTAAATAAACCACCAGGCCTCTAATGCTCGTACTTAACCTGTTGACAGTTCAAACAATGAGCCACATATGCAACAATGTCCTTCTTTATCCTATGCCACCAATAATGTTGTCGCAAGTCCTGATACATTTTTGCGGTGCCTGGGTGAATAGAGTATCGGGAACTGTGGGCCTCCTCTAAAATCAACTCTCGAAGTCCATCCACATTGGGCACGCAAACTCGCCCCTGCAATCTCAAAATTCCATTCGCATCTAAGGTAACCTGCTGGGCACCTCCACGCTGCACCGTGTCCCTGAGGACACACAAATAGGGATCATCAAACTGTCGATCATGGATGCGCTCCAATAATGAAGAACGATCGACTGTGCAAGCCAACACACGACTGGGCTCAGAAACATCCAGTCTCACAAACTGATTGGCTAGGGCCTGAACATCCAAAGCAAGCGGTCTCTAACTGACTGGAATATAAGCAAGACTGCCCATACTAGCTGATTTCCTACTCAAAGCATCGGCCACTACATTGGCCTTCCCCGGATGAAATAAAATGGTGACATTATAATTTTTCAACAACTCCAACCACCTCATCTCCCTCAAATTCAAATCCTTTTGCTTGAACAAGTACTGAAGACTCTTGTGTTCAGTGAACACCTCACATGCCACGCCATACAAATAGTGCCTCCAAATCTTCAAGGCGTGAACAATAGCTGCCAACTCTAAATCATACACTGGATAATTCTTCTCATGAATCTTCAACTACCTCGAAGCATAGGCAATAACCTTTCTACCCTGAATCAACATTACACCAAGCCCAATACAGGAAGCATCACAATAGACCGTATAAGGCCCTGATCCTGTGGGCAAAACCAACACCGGTGCCATAGTCAGAGCTGTCTTGAGCTTCTGAAAGCTCGCCTCGCACTCATCCGACCATCTGAACTGGGCACCCTTCTGGGTCAATCTGGTCATCGGGGCTGCAATAGATGAAAATCCCTCCACAAACCGTCGATTGTAGCCTGCCAACCCCAAAAAACTCCAAATCTCCGTAGCTGATGCTGGTCTAGGCCAGCTCTTGATTGCCTCAATCTTCTTCGGGTCCACCTGAATACCCTATACTGATACAACGTGACCTATAAATGCTACTGAACTCAGCCAGAACTCACATTTGGAGAACTTGGCATATAACTGACTATCCCTCAGAGTTTGAAGAACCACTCTAAGGTACTGTTCCTACTCCTCCTGACTGCGGGAATACACCAAAATATCATCAATAAAGACTATTACGAACATGTCCAAATATGGCCTGAACACTCGGTTCATCAACTCCATGAATGTTGTTGGGGCATTGGTCAACCCAAATGACATGACCAAGAACTCATAATGCCCATACCGAGTACGGAAAGCTGTCTTAGGGACATCGGATGCCCTAATCCTCAACTGATGGTAGCTAGATCTTAAGTGAATCTTGGAAAATACCCTGGCACCCTGAAGTTGGTCGAACAAATCATCAATCCTAGGCAGTGGATACTTATTCTTAATCGTTACCTTGTTCATTCGTCGGTAATCTATGCACATCCTCATCGATCCATCCTTCTTCTTGACAAATAACACTGGCGTGCCCCAAAGCGAAACACTGGGTCTAATAAAACCCTTCTCTAGCATATCCTACAAATGGTCCTTTAACTCCTTTAACCCCAGCGGGGCCATACGATATGGCGGGATGGAAATGGGCTGGGTTCCCGGAGCCAAATCAATATAGAAATCAATGTACCTGTCGGGTGGCATACCCGGCAGGTCTAAAAGGAAAACATCTAGAAACTCCCGAACAATAGGCACAGAATCTATAGGAGGAACCTCAGCACTAGAATCATGAACACAGGTCAAATAGGCCAGACACCCCTTCTCGACCATACGTCGAGCCTTCACGTACGAAATGACCCTGCGAGTAGAATAGCCTGGAGTGCCCCTCCACTCTAAATGAGGCATATCGGGCAACGCTAAGGTTACCGTCTTGGCATGGAAGTCCAAGATAGCGTGATAGGGTGATAACCAGTCCATACCTAAAATGATATCAAAGTCCACCATATCTAAGATCAACAAGTCTACACGGCTCTCAAGACCCCCAATCACTAAATACATTAACGATGGACTCGGTCGACCACGATAGAATCACATACCAGCATAGATACATACACAGGAATACCCAAAGCATTACTAGGCATGGCCAAGCATGGTGCAAAATAAGATGAAACATATGAATATGTAGACCCGGGATCAAATAGTACTGAAGCATCTCAATCACAAATCAGAACCGTACCTGTAATGACTGTATCTGAAGCCTCAACCTCGAGCCTAGACTGAAGAGCATAACAACGGGGTTGGCCCTCACTACCCTGAGCTGTGTCCCTAGGTCGATCTACTGCTAGCTTACCTCATCCCCTAGCGGTCTGAGCTCCACCTATATGATCTCTGCCTCCACCTTTAGTACCTCTACCCCCGCCTCTAGGTTGCTGGGCGGCCTATGGAACATCTGGTGCCTGAATCATAGAACGGGGACCCTGCTGCTGAGAACTGCTCGAAGCTCGAGGGCAATACCTAGCAATGTGCCTCGTGTCGTCACAAGTGAAACAAACCCTCAGGGGACGGCCTTGGAAACTTTGAAGTGGCTGCGCACTGATGGGAGCTGACAGTGCACTAAATGGCTGCTGATTAGAATGATGCCCACGGAAACCACGATCACCTGGGGCACCCTGAGAAACCTGGAGGGCTGACTGGAAGGGCCTAAAAGGCTGACCCCTAGCATAAGAATCCCGGCCTCTAGATGAGGCACCACTGAATCGGCCTAACTAACGGGGTCTCTTGTCCGCTCTATGACCACCCCCTATGGCAATACCATCTCTATCCTCCAGGCCACATTGGCCGCCTCCTAAAAAGTAATACCACTCCCCGCCTCTCTGGCCATCTGGAGACGAATAGGCTGGATCAAGCCATCAATAAATCTCCTCACCTTCTCCCTCTCAATGGGGACTATGACAAGAGCATGGCGAGCTAGATCGATAAACCTGGTCTCATACTGAGTGATCGTCATAGAACCCTGCAGGAGGCGCTCAAACTGCCTCCGATAAGCATCCCTCTGAGTAATGGGGAGAAACTTATCCAGGAACAACTATGAAAACTGATCCCAAATCAAAGACGGCGACCCTGCTGGTCTAGCTAAACAGAAATCCCTCCACCAAGTCTTGGCAGATCCAGATAGGCGAAATGCAGCAAAATCAACTCCATTGGACTCAATAATGCCCATGTTCCGAAGAACCTCGTGGTAGCTATATAAGAAATCCCGGGGGTCCTCAGAAGAAGCACTGCTGAATGTAGTAGTGAAGAGCTTGGTGAACCTATCCAGCCTCCACAAAGCATCTGCGGACATAGTCGCGCCATCGCATGTCTGAGCAACTACCCCCAACCGAACTGCCATAGCTGGCTAAACCACTAGTATCTGACCCTGGGGCACTACCTGCTTCGGAGTACGTGCAGCAGGAGTCTGGGACCCTCCTACAACCGGAGAAGTGGCTAGTGCTACAGGAAGCAATCCTGCTCAGGTGACACTCTCCATGAGGCCCACCAACCGGACCAAAGCGTCCTGAAGAACTAGGGTAGCAATAAACCCCTCTGGGACCTGAGTTGAGCCCACTAGAACTGCTGCGGGTGGTGCTAGAACCTCCTTTTCAATATCAACCTAAGGCTCCACCATTGGTGCTGGTGCTCAGGGCTGAGCTCTGCCCCTACCTCGACCTCTAGAACGGCCTCATCCTCTGCCCCTAGCGGGAGCTTCTTGGGGCTCGGACAGTTGATCAGTAGATAAGGAAGTGCGTGTTTTTGCCATCTGCGAGAGAAAAGAGTAGAAATTCAATTAGCATTGAGAAACAGAACCGCACGACAAGAAAGAACAAAAGTGAAACTTTTCCTAACTTTGTAGCATCTGGGGATAAATACAGACGTCTCCGTACCGATCCCTCTGACTCTACCAAGTTTGTCCATGAGTTGTGAGACCTATGCAACCAAGTGCTCCGATACCAACTTGTCATGACCCGAATTTACCACCCTCGGGAGTCGTGATGGCGCCTACTTGTAGAAACTAGGCAAGCCAAACTTAGTTACTTTTTCTTTGATAAACAATCCTTTTAGCAATAACATATTTAAATGATGAGAAGTCAGCAATAATAAGCAGAAGTCTTAAATTTAAATAGCTAAACAAGATACTGAATTCCAACATAATCTCTACCCAAGAACTGGAGACAGATATTCACGAACATCTAAGAAATACTAAATACAAGGTCTGAAATAAACATAAATATGTTTATCTCGAATACAAAGAGATGACAGTCTAATGTAAGGATAGAAGGGAGACACCAGGCCTGCCGACACCTGCGAGGCTACCTCCGGCCTCTCCGAACTGAAGGTATGCTCCCGAACTAAAGCTACTGCTACTGCTGCTCGAAACTTGGACCTGTACAAAAATGCACAGAGTGTAGCATCAGCACAACCGACCCCATGTGCTGGTAAGTGCCTAGCCCAACCTGGCGAAGTAGTGACGAGGCTAGAATGGAAATCACATAAATCTATGCAGATATATATATACGAGTACAACGGAAAATAGCAAGAATATAACAATTTAAACTGGGGAGGGGAGCATGCTTCAAGGGTAACAATTAGGAACAAATATCAGGAATAATGGTAAGTATATCTACAGTTTAACTTCTAGAAATAATGAATAAACAAGGCAACCTTCATATTCAACTCATCTCATTGCAGGCGTGCAACTCGATCCCATTTCTCAATATCTCGTGGTTGGCATACCATCCGCTCCCATTCCAATATATCAGGTGTGGTAGGCGTACCACTCGCTCCCATTTCAATATATCATGTGTGGTAGGCGTACCACTCGCTCTCATTTCAATATATCATGTGTGGTAGGCGTACCACTCACTCCCATTTCAATATATCATGTGTGGTAGGAGTACACTCGCTCCCATTTCACTATATCATATGGTAAGCGTACCACTCGCTCACATTTCAATATCACTTGTGGTAGGCGTACCACCCGCTCCCTTAACTTTCAACACAATACACAATACGAGCCCGGCAAGGGAACAATAGCAACAAGTCAAACATCCCGACAAGGGAGAGTCAACTATAATCAATCCTATTCACCTTCTTCTTAACATTAATAATACCAATATTCAGTCAAGATTTTCATAGGATCAAGCAACAGTGTACAATTATCAAATTAAGACTCACGGTCATGCTCGACACCGATGCATGGATACTCGTCATCATGCCCATACGTCGTACTCCACACAAAATAGGTAGCAATTATGACTCAACTCCTAATCCCTCAAGCTAGGGTTAAACCAAACACTTATCTCAACTTCCACGGCTAAATCAATCCACAACTACCGCCATCCCTTACGAATTCGGCTCCAACTCAATCAAATCTATACAATAAGGACTTATAATATCAATATGGGCTAAAAAAATCAAACCCAAAACCTAAATATAGGTTTCCAAGCTTTCTTCCTAAAATTTCAAAAATCGACCCCGGGCCCGCTTGGTCGAAACACGAGGTTCAGACTAAAAGCAAATCCCCATTCACCCACGAGCCCCAATATATAATTTATTTTCAAATTCGATCCCAAAACGAGGTCTAAATCAAGAAAATATAGAAAACACTAACTCTACCCATTTGCCCCAATTACAACCCTAGATTACATGATTTAAGCCTAGGAGTTTGATTAATAATGATGGAAAATGAAGAAAACAAGTTGGAATTTACTAACCCAAGTGTTCTAGAAGAAAGGAGGCTTCAATGGACATCTAAGTGCTTGGAGAAGAAAGGAGTTCGTGTATTTTTGAAGGAATCTCGTAGCTACTGTTTTTGGGAATTAAATATAACTGGCAAAATTTGCCCTTCACGTTCATGGCAAAGAGGTCGCGTTAGCGAAGGGGTAAATTAACTGACCATCGCGTTCGCGGTGGGGAGGACGTGAATGCGAAGGGGAAAAGGCTGGGGTCCAGGACTTTTGTGACAACCCAAAGGGTCATCACATGTTTTCTCTTTCATCCCGTGCTTCCGAGGCCTTGAAAATCTCACTTCTAGTTTCCTCAATTTACGTGCGCAATCCAGGCGCGTAGCCGAAAAGCTTTTATGTTAAAATATGTGAATTCTGTGAAAAATTTATAGAATTTTGATATTAATATGATTAAAGTTGACTTTGGTCAACGTTTTGGGTTAACGGACCCGGACCCACGATTTGACGGTCCCGGAGGGTCCGTAGAAAAATATGGGACTCGGGCGTTCGCGTTCTCTTTCACGCATTCGCGATGACCTGCCCAGTTTACCCTTCGCGAACGCGGTCCCCTTCCCGCGAATGCGAAGGGCAATTTCGCCCAGTGAATTTTTAAGTTCAAAACAGAATATTAGATACGGGATTTCCTCATTTTTTCTCACGAGCTCTCTTCTCTCCCAAGCTTTAGGAAGCCATTAAAGCCTCCATTCTTCAAGACCACTTGGGTAAGTAATTCTCCACTCATTTCCTTCACTTTTCCTTCATTAATTAGCAAGTTTCTAAGCCTAAATCATGAAATCAAAGTAGAAATTAAGGGTTTTGGGTAGAGTTAGGGTTTTGAGAATTTTGGGTAATTCAACCTCAATTTGGGGTCGAATCTTAAAACAAATAATATATTTGGACTCGTGGGTTATGGGTGACCAGGTTTTGGTCCGAGCCTCGTGTTTGGACCATGTGGGCTCGGTGTTGAATTTTTGTATTTTTAGAAGAATGCTAGGAAATTCATATTTAGGCTATGGGATGTTGCCAATGAGTCTTCATTGATATGATTTAATTAATTATGCATAGATATCATTGTTTCGGAGTCGGATTAGTCGGTATTTGAGGATTAATTGCTATTCGTTGGACCAAGGTAAGTGTTTGATCTAACTCTGGGCTGAGGGAATAGGATTAGAGTGTTATTTATTGCTAATTGCTAAGTGATCGAGTACGGTGTATAGGCATGGTGACGAGTATCTATACACCGGTGTCTAGCATGACCGTAGGTCCTTGTTTGTACTTATTCTGATATTTTTGGGACTTTTCCATGCTAATTGATGAATTCAACATAATGTGAAGAGTATGAGGATTAGACTTGAATTGTAAATTCTTTGGAGCATTGGCTCGAACGATAAAAATATTATGGAGTAAGAAATGAAAGAAATGGAAAGAGATATGATTAACCCCTTGTCGGGATGGTTTGAGTATATTGATTATCTCCCTTGCCGGGATGTGAAAGTTGTTATTGTTACTCCCTTGCCGAAATTTAGCTATTTATTTGTGTTTTCCCTTGCCGGGATTATTTTTTGTATTATATATTATGAAATGGGATCGTGTGGCACGCCGACCGCTTATATATTATGAAATGAGATTGTGTGGAATGCCGACCACTTATATATTGTGAAATGGGATCGTGTGGCACACCGACCACTTATATATTGTAAAATGGGATCGTGTGGCATGCCGATCACTTATATATTATGAAATGGGATCATGTGGCACGCCGACCACTTATATATTATGAAATGGGATCGAGTGGTACGCCTACCACGTGACATTATGAAATCAAAGCGAGTGGTACGCCTACCACGTGACATTATGAAATGGGAGCGAGTGGTACGCCTACCACGTGACATTATGAAATGGGAGCGAGTGGTACGCCTACCACGTGATATTATGAAATGGGAGCGAGTGGTACGCCTACCACTTGATGTTATGAAACAAGTGAAAGTGGTTTGTTTTCCCTTATTCTGTGTTAGAAGGACTCAGATGTAGTTTCGATGTTATTCTTGATATTCCGTTTTGTCTGCTACCCCATAAGCATGTTCCCCTCCCAGTTATAATTGTTTACTTTCCGCTATTATTTTGTTGTACTTGTATATATATCTACACAGGTTATTCTGGTAGTCCGGTTTAGCCTCGTCACTACTTCGCCGGGGTTAGGCCAAGCACTTACCAGCACATGGGGTCGGTTGTGGTGATGCTACACTCTGTGCATCTTTTTGCACAGATCCAAGAGCAGCTTTTGGACCACAGCAGTAGTATACTGATCGGGAGCTGACTTCAGTCCAGGGACTTACGAGGTAGCCTAGCTGGCGTTCATAGGCTGAAGTCCCTTTCCATATTTTCAGTTTGTTTTCATTGTATCGAGACAGACATTATGTATTTTTCTATTCAGACTTATTTGTAGCACTCTTTAGTGGTTCGTGAGGTAGCGACTCCCGTCTTGGGTAGAGAAATATTAAAATTCCACATTTTGGGTTTCCAGTTATTTATGTTATGAAAGACTTCCGCTTCTATTTAAAGGTTTATTATTGTTATTATTGTGGTGCTATTATCCGAAAATGGTTAAATGCTTGGCTTGCCTAGCTCTGACAGTAGGCACCATCACGACTCCCGATGGTGCGAAATACGGGTCGTGACAAGTTGGTATCAGAGCTCTAGGTTGCATAGGTCACGCTACTCACGGACAAACTTGGTAGAGTCTAAGGGATCGGTATGGAGACGTCTGTATTTATCCCCTAGAGGCTACGGAGTTAACAAAAGTTTCTCTTTTGTTCTTTTTTGCCGTGCGATTCTATTTCTCAAATACTGATTTTCTTTCTACTCTGTTCTTTCGCAGATGGCGAGAACACGTGCTTCCTCTTCTACCACGCAGTAGCCCGAGCCCCCAACAGCAGCTCCTGCAAGGGGCAGAGGTCGAGGCCGTTCAGAGGTCGAGGCAGGGGCAGAGCTCAGCCCCGGGCAGCAGTCCTAGAGGTGGAGCCTCATATTGACTATGATAAGGAGGTTCCTGCCCCAGCAGCTCTGGTGGGCCCAGCTCAGGTCCCAGGAGTGGTCATGGTCACCCTAGATCTTCAGCATGCTTTATTCAGATTGGCAGGCTTTATGGAGAGTGTCACTAGAGCGGGTTTGCTGCCAGTAGCACCAACCACTTCTCAGGCGGGATGAGGAGTTCAGACTCCTACTACACGTACTCCGGAGCAGGTAGCTCCCCAGTCTCATGTCTCAGTGGTTCAGCCAGCTGTGACAGCTCATCCAGGCATTGCAGCCCAGGCCGACGATGGAGTGGCTATGTCTTCGGATGCTTTGTGGAGACTTGATCGGTTCTCCAAGCTCTTCACCACCACATTCAGCGGTGCTTCATTAGAGGATCCACAGGATTTCTTATTCAGCTACCATGAGATCCTTAGGACCATGGGTATAGTGGAGACCAATGGCGTCGATTTTGCCACCTTTCGGCTTGTAGGATCCGCCAAGACTTGGTGGAGGGATTATTGTCTATCTAGACCAGCAGGGTCTCCACCATTGACATGGGATCAGTTTGCGGAGTTATTTTTGGAGAAGTTTCTCCCAGTCACTCAGCGGGAGGCATTTCGCAGGCAGTTCGAGAGCCTCCAACAGGGCTCTATGATAGTTACACAGTATGAGACTCGGTTCATTGACTTGGCACGCCATGCTATTGTTATGCTCCCCACAGAGCGAGAGAGGGTGCGAAGGTTTATTGATGGATTGATTCATCCGATCCATCTCGAGATGGCTATGGGAGCTGGTAGTGAGATTTCCTTTCAGGAGGCGGCCAATGTGGCCCGCAGAGTTGAGATGGCCCTCGCACGAGGAGTGGTCAGGTGTCGGATAAGAGGCCTTGTCATTCTGGTAGGTTCAGTGGTACCTCATCTGGAGGTATGGATTCTTATGGTAGAGGCCATTCACCAAGGCCCTTTCAGTCAGCTCTTCAGGTTTCCTATGGTACTTCCGGTGGTCATGGCTCTCAGTCGCAGTATTCTGACTAGCAGCTTTTCAGTTCACCATCAGCACCTATCAGCGTACCACCACTCCATTATTCTCAGCAGTAGAGGGTTTGTTTCACGTGTGGAGACACGGGGCACATTGCTAGGTATTGCCCTCGAGCTTCTGACAGCTCTCAACAGTAGGGTCCTCGCCCCATGATTCAGGCATCAGGTGATCCACAGCTCGCCTAGCCAGCTAGAGGCGGAGGTAGGGATCATATAGGTGGAGGTAGAGACCGTAGAGGTGGAGCTCGGACCAGCAGAGGTAGAGTTCAGCCAGTAGTCGATCGTCCTAGAGACATGGTTTAGGGAGGTGGGGCCCAGCCCCAGTGTTATGCTTTGCCAGCCAGGCCAGAGGTTGAGTCTTCAGATGCTGTTATTACAGGTACTATTTTGGTTTGTAATAGCGATGCTTCAGTGCTATTTGACCCTGGTTCTACATATTCATATGTGTCATCCTATTTTGCACCTTACCTGGCTATGCCTTGGGTATTCCTGTTTATGTATCTACACCGGTGGGTGATTCTATAGTGGTCGACCGAGTTCATCGTTCCTGTGTGGTAGTGTTTGAGGTTCTTGAGACCCATGTTGACTTATTGCTTTTAGACATGGTGGATTTCGATATTATATTAGGGATGGATTGGTTGTCCCCGTATCATACTATCTTGGATTGTCACGCCAAGATCGTGACCTTGGCTTTGCCAGATTTTCCCCGATTGGAGTGGAGAGGGACCCCAGGTCATGCCACTCGCAGTGTTATTTCATATGTTAAGACTCGACGCATAGTCGAGAAGGGGTGTTTAGCTTATTTGGCGTATGTTCGCGACTCCAACGTAGAGGTTCCTTCTATTGACTCTGATCCTATTGTTCGGGAGTTCCCCGAGGTTTTCCCTTCAGACCTGTCAGGTATGCTGCCCGATAGGGATATTGATTTCTATATTGATCTGGCCCCAGGCACGTAGCCCATTTCTATTCCGTCGTATCGCATGGCCCCGCCAGAGTTGAAGGAGTTAAAGGACCAATTGTAAGATTTGCTAGAGAAGGGTTTTATCAGGCCTAGTGTTTCTCCTTGGGGTGCACCGGTGTTATTTGTGAAGAAAAAGGATGGATCGATGAGAGTGTGCATTGATTACCGGCAATTGAACAAGGTGACGATTAAGAACAAGTATCCACTACCGAGGATTGATGATTTGTTTGACCAGCTTCAAGGTGCGAAGGTGTTTTCAAAGATAGACTTGAGATCTGACTACCATCAGTTGAGGATTAGGGCGTCTGATGTCCCTAAGACATCATTTCACACTCGGTATGGGCATTATGAGTTTTTGGTCATGTCATTCGGGTTGACCAATGCCCCAGCAAAATTTATGGAGTTGATGAACCGAGTGTTCGGGCCTTATCTAGAATTGTTCGTGATAGTCTTTATTGATGATATTCTGGTGTACTCCCGCAGCCAGGAGGAGCACGAACAGAACCTTAGAGTGGTTCTTCAGACTCTGAAGGATAGTCAGTTGTATGCTAAGTTCTCGAAGTGCGAGTTATGGTTGAGTTCATTTGCATTTCTGGGTCATGTAGCAGAGGATATTCAGGTAGACCCGAAGAAGATTGAGGCAGTCAAGAATTGGCCTCGACTAGCTTTAGCGACCGAGATTCGGAGTTTTTTCGGGTTAGCAGGTTATTACCGTCGGCTTGTGGAGGGGTTTTCATCTATAGCAGCCCTGATGACCAGGTTGACCTAGGAGGGTACCCAGTTCAGGTGGTCAGATGAGTGTGAGGAGAGCTTTCAAAAGCTCAAGACAGCTCTGACTACGGCACCGATATTGGTTTTACCCATAGGTTCAGGCCTTATACAGTTTATTATGATGCTTCCCGTATTGGGCTTGGTGCGGTATTGATGCAGAATGGCAGAGTCATTGCTTATGCTTCGAGGCAATTGAAGATCCACGAGAAGAATTATCCGGTCCATGATCTAGAGTTGGCAGCCATTATTCATGCTTTGAAGATTTGGAGGCATTACTTATATGGTGTGACGTGTGAGGTGTACACTGATCACAAGAATCTGCAGTACTTGTTCAAGCAGAAGTGAGGCAGCGGAGGTGGTTGGAGCTATTGAAGTATTATGATGTTACTATTTTGTACTACCCGGGGAGAGCCAATGTAGTGGCCGATGCATTGAGTAGGAAGTCCGCTAGCATAGGTAGTCTTGCTTATGTTCTTGTCAACCAGAGACCGCTTGCTTTGGACATTTAGGCCTTGGCCAATCGGCTTGTGAGGTTGGACATTTATGAGTCTAGTAGAGTGTTAGCTTGCACGGTCGCTCGTTCTTCATTATTGGAGCGTATCCGGGATCGGCAGTTTGATGATCCTCATTTGTGCAGTGTGGAGGTTCCACGAAGGTGACCTTAGATGATGATGGTGTTTTGAGTTTGTAGGGGCGAGTTTGTGTGCCCAATGTTGATGGGATTCGAGAGTTGATCTTAGCGGAGGCCCACAGTTCTTTGTATTCTATTCACCCGGGCGCCGCGAAGATGTATCAGGACTTGCGGCAGCATTATTGGTGGCGTAGGATGAAGAAAGATATTGTCGCATATGTGGCTCTATGTTTGAACTGTCAGCAGGTTAAGTATGAGCATCAGAGGCCTGGTGGTTTGTTTCAGAGGATTGAGCTTCCCGAGTGGAAGTGGGAGAGGAATACCATGGATTTCGTTACTGGACTTCCGATGACTCGGAAGAAGTTTGATGCTATTTGGGTCGTTGTTGATAGGCTGACCAAGTCAGTGTATTTCAATCCTGTTGCAGCCACATATTCATCAGAGAGGTTAGCTGAGATCTACATCTGAGAGATTGTTCGCCTTCATGGGGTGCCGGCATCTATCATTTTAGATCGGGGTACGCAGTTTACCTCGCGCTTTTGGAGAGCAGTTCAGTAGGAGTTGGGCACCCAGGTTTAGTTGAGCACAATGTTCCATCCTCAGACGGACGGCCAGTCTGAGAGGACTATTCAGATATTGGAGGATATGCTTCGAGCCTGCGTCATTGATTTTGGAGGCTTGTGGGAATAGTTTTTGCCTTTAGTAAAGTTCGCCTACAGCAACATCTACCAATCCAGCATTCAGATGGCTCTATATGAGGTGTTGTATGGTAGGCGATGTCGGTCTCCAATCAGATGATTTGAGCCAGGAGAGGCTCGGTTGTTGGGCATAGATTTAGTTCAGGAGGCCTTGGATAAGGTCAAGATCATTCAGGATAGGCTTCGTTCGGCTCAGTCGTGGTAAAAGAGTTATGCAGATCGCAAGGTTCGAGATGTAGATTTCATGGTTGGTGAGCGAGTATTGCTCCGTGTATCGCCTATGAAGGGCGTGATGAGATTCGGGAAGAAGGGCAAGCTTAGCCCTAGGTTCATTAGCCCATTTGAGATCCTCGATCGTGTGGGGGAGGTGGCTTACAAATTTGCCTTGCCACCTAGCTTATCAGCCGTGCATCCAGAGTTTCATGTGTCCATGCTTCAGAGGTATCACGGTGATCCAGCCCACGTGTTAGATTTCAGCACTGTCCAGTTGGACAAGGATCTGTCTTACGAGGAGGAGCCGATAACTATTCTAGACCGACAGGTTTGACAGTTGAGGTCGAATATTTTTCCCTCTGTTCGTGTTCAGTGGAGAGGTCAGCCCCCTGAGGCCTCGACCTGGGAGTCCGAGTCTGACATGCAGAGCCTTTATGCTCATCTACTTCCCGACTCAGATGCTTCTTTCTTTTGTCCGTTCGAGGACGAACGGTTGTTTTAGAGGTGGAGAATGTGATGACCCAAAGGGTCATCAACTATTTTCTCTTTCATTCTGTGCTTCCGAGGCCTTGAAAACCTCACTTTTAGGTGCCTCGATTTGCATGCGCAGTCCGGGCACGTAGCCGGAAAGCTTTTATGTTGAAATATGTGAATTCTGTGAAAAATTTGAAGAATTTTGATATTAATATGATTAAAGTTGACTTTGGTCAACAATTTGGGTAAACGGACCTGGACCCATGATATGACGGTCCCGGAGGGTCCGTAGAAAAATATGGGTCTCAGGCGTATTCCCGGAATCGAAATCCAAGGTCCCGAGCCCGAGAAATGAATTTTTGAAAGAAATTGTTTTTCTGAAAATGATATGAAAATTTGAAATGAAAATGAATTAGAAAACATTGGTATCGGGCCCGTATTTTGGTTACGACGCCCGGTACAAGTTTTAAATATGTGTTAAGCACTTTCTGTAAAGTTTGGTCGAAATCGGACGTCATTTGACGTGTTTCAGACCTAAATATCTAAAGTTTAAAGTTTATGAAGTTATAATGAAAAATGATGATTTTGCGGTTTGATTTCTCATTTATGTTATTTCGGCAATTTGATCGCACAGATAAGTTCGTAAGATGTTGTTGAGTGAGTGTGTGTGATTGGTTGGGAGACCCAAGGGCTCGGAGTGTTTATTGGAGGTGTTCGGGGTGGTTTTGGACTTAGGATAATAGCAGATTTTCTACAATTTTTGCACAGGCATTCCCTTCTTCGCGTTCGCGGCCTTCAGATCGCGTAGGCGATGCTTCCTGGGTCCCTCCCTTCGCGTTTGCATCACAACCCTCGCGAACACGTAAGCCAATTTCAGGACCCCCAGAAATCCCTTATTCGCGTTCGCATCCCACAGTTCGCGAACGCATAGCTTTACCAGCTTACTCAACGCATTCACGTGGCCCTTCACGCATTCGCGTATAACAATTCCTGGAACCCCAATATTTTCTTCTACATATTCGTGTTCTCTTTCACACGTTCGCGATGACCTGCCCAGTTTACCATTCGCGAATGCGGTCCCCTTCCCACGAACGCGAAGGGCAATTTCGCCCAATGAATTTTTAAGTTCAAAACAGAACATTAGATACGGGATTTCCTCACTTTTTCTCACGAGCTCTCTTCTCTCCCAAGCTTTAGGATGCCATTAAAGCCCCCATTCTTCGAGACCACTTGGGTAAGTAGTTCCCCACTCATTTCCTTCACTTTTCCTTCATTAATTAGCAATGCTCTAAGCCTAAATCATAAAATCAAAGTAGAAATTAAGGGTTTTGGGTAGAGTTAGGGTTAGGGTTTTGAGAATTTTGGGTGATTCAACCTCAATTTGAGGTCGAATCTTAAAACAAATTATATATTTGGGCTCATGGGGTTATGGGTGACCAGGTTTTGGCCGAGCCTCGTGTTTGGACCATGTGGACCCGGTGTTGAATTTTTATATTTTTGGAAGAATGCTAGGAAATTCATATTTAGGCTATGGGATGTTGCCAATGAGTCTTTATTGATATGATTGAATTAATTATGCCTAGATATCAT
The DNA here is from genome assembly GCA_026770625.1 of Nicotiana glauca. NCBI lineage: Eukaryota > Viridiplantae > Streptophyta > Magnoliopsida > Solanales > Solanaceae > Nicotiana > Nicotiana glauca. The sequence goes on along the minus strand of MU738994.1, from coordinate 13,098 downwards.
TATTTCGGAGTCGGATTGTAGAGGAAAGGCGGTATTTGAGGATTGATTGCTATTCTTTGGATCGAGGTAAGTGTTTGATCTAACTCTGGCTCGAGGGAATAGATTAGAGTGTTATTAATTTCTAATTGCTAAGTGATCGAGTACGGTGTATAGGCATGGTGACGAGTATATATACACCGGTGTCTAGCATGACCGTGGGTCCTTGTTTGTACTTATTCTGATATTTTTGGGACTCTTCCCAACTAATTGATGAATTCTACATAATGTGAAGAGTATGAGGATTAGATTTGAATTGTAAATTCTTTGGAGCGTTGGCTCGAACGATAAAAATACTATGGAGTAAGAAATGAAAGAAATGGAAAGAGATATGATTAATCCTTTGCCGGGATGGTTTGAGTATATTGATTATCTCCCTTGTCGGGATATGAAAGTTGCTATTGTTGCTCCCTTGCCGGAATTTAGCTGTTTATTTGTATTTTCCCTTGCCGGGATTATTTTGTGTATTATATATTATGAAATGGGATCGTTGTAACGACCCGGGCGGTCTTTTTTGGAATTTACGCCTCGATCCCCCATTAATTGTTTCCCCTAAGTTTGTTTCTGCTATTTTGGTTTTCCAGGACGTCCGGTGTTAGGATTCGGAGTGTTTTGGGACACTTAGTCCCTAAATGAGAGCTTAAGAGTTGAAAAATGGTCCATATTCGGAACAGCATGAAGATGACCTCGGAATGTAAATCTGATAGTTCCGTTAGCTCCGTTAGGTGTTTTCGGGGTTGAGAGCGTGTTCAGAAGGTATTTTGGAGGTTCGTAGCTCATTTAGGCTTGAAATGCCAAAGTTTGAAGTTTTGAAGTTTTCGGTCCGATAGTCAACTTTTGATCCGGGGGTCGGATTTGAATTCTGGAAGTTTCTGTAGCTCCGTCATGTCATTTGTGACATGCATGCAAAATTTTAGGTCACTCGGACGAGGTTTGGTTAGGTTTTTGATCGAAAGCGTGTTTTGTTGGAATTTGAAGTTCTTAGGCTTGAATCTTTGATTTAATTGGACTTCTGGTGTTGTTTTAGGTGTTTTTAGGATTGGTACAAGTTTGAATGAGGTATTAGGGGGTATTGGTGCTTTTGGTTGAGGTACCGGGGGCCTCGGGTATGTTTCGGATGCTCAACGGGTAAATTTTAAAGTTAGAAGGAAATTTGCAGCAGGCCTTCTGGTGTTTTCGCTTCTGCGGCTTGGGAACCGCAGAAACGGCGCCGCAGAAGCGGAAAGTGGACATTGGCTTGGAAACCGCAGAGGCGGTGTAATTTCCGCAGAAGTGAACTCACTTCTGCGATGGGTGGACTGCAGAAGCGGTTGGTCGGCTAACTAAGAAGAACCGCAGAAGCGGTTGGTTTTCCGCAAAAGCGGGACTGCAGAAGCGGTCCCCTGTCCGCAGAAGCGGAAATGTCTGTACATAAATAGAAATTTCGAGGGTTTAATTTCATAAGTTTGGAAATTGATTGAGAGCACAGGAGAAGGCGATTTTTAGTGGGTGTTGAAGAGAAAATCATTGGGTAACGTTTCTTTGATCCCTTTTCATTATATTTCATCATTATATAGCTAAATACATCATTTGAATTTGAATTTAGGATCAAAAACTTGGTAATTTGGAGTAAAAGTTCATAGACCAAACTTTGGGGTTTTAAGGGGGCATTTGACCTGCGATTTGGGAGATTTTTATATGGTTAGACTCGTGAGAGTACGAGGGTTCTGAAAATGTAAAAACTATTAATTTCTGAGAGGTTAGCTGGAGGGGAATTTTGGTCATTTTACTTATTTTCGCGTCCTAGCTTTAATTTCAATAGTGGAATCAGTTGTTTGCAATATTATTTACGATATGTAATTGAATTGAATAGATTTGGGCCATTTGGAGTTGGACACTCGTGGTAAAGACGTGGTTTCTATTTATATTGAGTCAGTTCAAGGTAAGTGGCTTGTCTAACTTTGTGTGGGGGACCTTTCCCCTTAGGATTTGTTCTTGATATTTGAGTGCCTTGTACGCGAGCTGACGAGCGCATACTTGAGCTAATTGTTGAAACCCGAATTTTTACTTCAAATACTTGAACTGAATTTCTTTCTATTTGATTTATCCTACTTGCTATTATAGTCTGTGCTAGTATAGAAAAGCATGTTTAATTGATTCAAATTTCCTTAATTATAATTACGTGGAGCATGTTAGACTAGAATTATTTGTTGCCTTGTATTGTTGTACTTCAATTTCTGAATATTTCTCTGATTTTGGTTGTGCATTTACATTGGGACTACGGGACGGTATCCCGGGAGATCCCCCTGCACTTTTATTTTGGGACTACGGGACAGCATCCCGGGAGATCCCCATGCACTTTTACTTTGGGACTACGGGACGGTATCCCGGGAGATCCCCCTGCACTTTTACTTTGGGACTACGGGACGGTATCCCGGGAGATCCCCCTGCACTTTTACTTTGGGACTACGGGACGGTATCCCGGGAGATCCCCCTGTACTTAAATGATTGGACTATGGGATGGTATCCCAGGAGATTCTTTGATACCGGTACAAGAGTTAGACTACGGGACGGTATCCCCGGTGATCCATTGGACAGTTGAGGAGAGGGCTACAGGACGGTATCCTGGGAGACCCTCATTGGTATTTGAGATTGAGCTGTGGTTACGCTGTGTTTCCGCTTTATCCTGGTAGTTATCATTGTTTCGTTGATATGCCTTACTACACTACTGCATTTAATTATTTTGTTAGAATTCCACATTGTTAATTATTGCTACTATTATATTTTTGCCTCAGCAGGGCCCTGACCTTTCCTCGTCACTACCCAACCGAGGTTAGGCTTGACACTTACTGATTACAGCTGTGGTGTACTCATGTCCTTCCTGTGCATATTTTTCATGTGCAGATCAAACATGTACCTCTACTCAGGCGCACTATCCTTGAGGCGAGGATACGAAGACTTCGAGGTATATCTGCAGCTTTCGCAGACCGAAGAGTCTTCTTCCTTATTCTAGTTGTAGAGCTATTATCCTATCATACTTTTGATGTAGTTATTCTAGAGATTTGAATACTTATTGGAATTCTATTATCCTGTATTTTCCCGTGAGTTTCCGGGTTTTGGGATTTGGTTGTAGACTTCCGCATATTCTTAGAGTTGTACAGGTCGGACGGCCTTATACTCAGTTGTTATTTTTCATATGTTCAGTTTTAATTGTTTTTTCCGCAAATATTATATCTTTTCTGCAATACTTGGCTTACCTGATCATGGGGACTAGGTGCCATCACGACATGTTCACGATCGGTGAACTAGGGACGTGACAATCGTGTGGCACGCCGACCACTTATATATTGTGAAATGGGATTGTGTGGCATGCCGACCACTTATTTATTATGAAATGGGATCGTGTGGCATGCCAACCACTTATATATTGTGAAATGGAATCGTGTGGCATGCCGACCACTTATATATTGTAAAATGGGATCGTGTGGCACGCCGACCACTTATATATTGTGAAATGGGATCGTGTGGCATGCCGACCACTTATATATTACGAAATGGGATCGAGTGGTACGCCTACCACGTGACGTTATAAAATGGGAGCGAGTGGTACGCCTACCACGTGACATTATGAAATGAGAGTGAGTGGTACGCCTACCACGTGACATTATGAAATGGGAACGAGTGGTACGCCTACCACGTGATTTTGTGAAATGGGATCGAGTTGCACGCCTGTAACGAGAGGAAATTGAAACAAGTGAAAGTGGTTTGTTTTCCCTTATTATGTGTTAGAAGGACTCAGATGTAGTTTCCTTTTTATTCTTGATATTCCGTTTTGTCTGCTACCCCATAAGCATGTTCCCCTCCCAGTTATAATTGTTTACTTTCCACTATTATTTTGTTGTACTTGTATATATATCTGCATAGGTTATTCTGGTAGTCCGGTCAAGCCTCGTCACTACTTCATCGGGGTTAGGCCAGGCACTTACCAGCACATGGGGTGGGTTGTGCTGATGCTACACTCTGTGCATCTTTTTGCACAGATCCAGGAGCAGCTTTTGGACCACAGCAGTAGTATACTAATCGGGAGCTGATTTTAGTCCGGGGACTTACGAGGTAGCCTAGCTGGCGTTCGCAGGCCGACGTCCCTTTCCATATTTTCAGTTTGTTTTCACTGTATCGAGATAGACATTATGTATTTTTCTTTGTAGCACTCTTTAGTGGTTCGTGAGGTAGCGACTCCAGTCTTGGATAGAGAAATATTAAACTTCCGTATTTTGGGTTTCCAGTTATTTATGTTATGAAAGACTTTCGCTTCTATTTAAAGGTTTATTATTGTTATTACTGTGGTGCTATTATCCGGAAATGTTTAAAAGCTTGGCTTGCCTAGCTCCGACAGTAAGCGCCATCACGACTCCCGATGGTGGGAAATCCGGGTCGTGACAACTTTGGTCTACGCGATCGCGGGGGCATGTATGCGAACGCGATTAAGAGGGGTTGATGTGCTATGCATTCGCGAATGATGGCATGCGAACGCAAAGAAGGAAATTGGCCAAATCCTCCCTGGGTCAATTAACCCTATGTGTTCGCGAAGGGGGGACTGCGAACGCGATGAAGGACCAACTCAAGGCATTGCGAACGCGGACGAGGCATCGCGAATGCGAAGAAGAAATTGATTGCAACAGCTGAAACCCATTTTCGGCAATTTTTCTAAGTTCAAAACTACCCTGGAACACCTCTGAAACACTTCCGAACCCTCGGGGCTCCTAACCAAACATATACACTAACTCAACAACATCCTATGAACTAAACTGTGCGATCAAATCGCCAAACTAACATCAAAAACAAGGAATCAACCCTCAAAATCACTAGTTTTTCTTCAAACTTCATGAACTTTCAAATTTAGAGTTTTAAGTCTAAAACACGTCAAACGATGTCCGATTTCAACCAAACTTCACAAAAATATCTTAAAACACATATAAGACCTGTACCAGGTGTCGGAACCAAAATACGGGCCCGATACCAATACGTTATAATCAATTTTCGTTTCAAATTCCTTAACAATTTCAGAAAAACAATTTCTTTTAAAAATTCATTTCTCGGGCTTGGGACCTCGGATTTCGATTCCAGGCATACGCCCGAGTCTCATATTTTTCTACGGTCCCTCCGGAACTGTTAAATTACGGGTCCAGGTCCGTTTATCCAAAATATTGACCAAAGTCAACTTTACTCATTTTAATACCAAATTTTTAGCATTTTACTCATAGAAGGTCACATATAAGCTTTCTGGCTACTCGCCCGGACTGTGCACGCAAATTGAGGCAACTAAAAATGAGGTTTTCGAGGCCTCTGGATCATAAAAAGAGAGAAAAAATAGGTGATGACCCTTTGCATCGTCACAACTTCCTCGACAATTGATCCGATTGGATCATTGGATGGTTTGATACATATATCAGGAGGTAATTTAATAAGCTCTTTATTGATATCATCGTAAAAGGAGCCATCTCCAATTTGTAGTAACCATTTGTCGAAAGTCGATATTTTTGCAGTCTCAGAATCACTCACTCTTCCATTATAGAGACGCATATTTTGCTTCAACTCATAAATTGTGAAAAATGGCCACAAGTAAGAGGAGTTTAGTGACGCATCAACAATATCAGCTCATGTACCCTTTGGAATTACTGGTAATATTTGACGGAAATCACCACCAAATACGATTGTAAGGCCTCCAAAAGGTTTTGTCAGAGCTATTTTCATACCTCACTCGGAGGATATCTCTCAAGGTCTTGTCTAAGGCTTCGAAACAAAATTTATTTGCCATTAGCGCTTCATCCCAAATGATCAAGGAAGTTTTCAAGAGAAGTTTAGCTAACTGATTGCCTTGTTTTATTTCACAAGTTGACTCTGAGCTAACATCCAAAGGAATATGAAACCGTGAATGAGTTGTCCTACCATTTGGTAATAACAAAGCAGCTATTCCAGAAGTAGCAACAAGGCGAACTATTTTTTATTGTGATTTGATCTTAACTATTATTGTATTCCATAGAAATGTCTTTCCAGTACCACCATGTCCACTTATAAAAAATAAATAGCCTTCTTCCTTCTTAACTGAATTTATTATTGCTTCATAAGCAAACTTTTGGCAAGCATTTAACTGCACGAATGATTGGTCATGCACCATTTTTAGAGCATCTTTGTCATAGTCTAGCTCCTCATTGATAAGACGATTTTCGGCATTATTTAGTAAAGTTGAATCTGGGTGTGACATTCCATCTATGTCTTTCAAACTTTTTCCCATCTTCAATAGGATGCTTTCAATCTCAAATAATGTATATGCTTTAAGTTATTTTTTGTCAACTGTAAATCTTTCAATCGAAATCTCTTTCTATGTAATGATATTATATCTTCTGATAAAATCTCAAACTTGGTCTTCCAAATTTTTCTACAATTAGTTACCTGACAGTGAATACGTATTGTCACAAAAAGATTCCTCAAATCGTTTCATGTTGCCCAAAGTGCAGCCTCAGCCAAGCAGTCATTCCACTCTTTATCATCTTCTAGTAATCCTAAAGCATAGCATGCATCTTTATAATTTTCGTGCATTACTCAGTTTATTCTTCTTATGCTTTCATATGAAGTTCACCCTTTGACAAAATTAAGTAGCATTCTCATATAAAAACGTTCTCCACTTGCAGGATGTGCCAAGTAAATTCTACCAACTACGTTGCCATTTCTCATTTTGGTCCAAGTTTTGTCTCTTGATTTCCAGACAAAATGTGTAGGAAAATCAGAATATGTGATCTCTCGTGCCTCAATTGTACTTTTTGTTTGTCTCAAACCATTCCGTGAACTTTGTTACTTCTATGTCAGTGTACTCAGAACACTTTCTGCTCACCTTTGTTCTTCGAATGTTATTAAATTTTGTCCCTCTAAATAAAATGGCAATCGCTCAACTGTTGACTCTCTATGATGTATGCCAAATTTAAAGATCCTCCAGCAAGCTTCCGTAGCTGATATATATCTGCAGTCCAGATATCTTTTAATCTCATTAATTTCTACACATGTATTTGTACATTCTACAGTTGCAATTGTTGCTCTATTGGATCCTTTATTGACATATTTGAACAGGTACTTCACCGACCTTGAATGATTGCATAGCTTAACATTTGTATGTGCATCAAATTTGACAATCAAATTCCTATTGTAAGGTATGACATATCTGTTGTCTAATAAGACTCTATTTTTCTTGACGTGACTACCTGTGTTCCTTCTCTTATAAAATATTGTAGTTTTTCTTGTTCGTTCTTCATGCCATAAAATAGTACCACAATATTGGCATGTGCATGTAAGGGGGCCAAAATTCCAAATTGTTGCATAATGGCCTGCCAGGTTCAAAATCTTAAATATTACTATAGGCATTTTATACATAGATAATGAATTTTTTGTGATCAAACATCAACAAAATTTAAAAGTAACAACTTTAATTTGGCATTATTGTTAAGGAATAAAGCTTGGTAAAGAACAACATACCATTTTTTTGAGGCAGCAGTACATGTCTCCCTTCGAAGTTGATTAACTTCATCAATTTAGTGAATCTTTTCACCAAATATAGAAATAGAACTATTTTTTTTTCTTGAGTGATACTTGTATTTCTTTTTAATTAATGAGACTTTTCGCTTCAGTCTCGCAAACTTGAATCTGCAATTTCTAATTACACTTAATTCCTCGTTCTTTTGGTTGCATTGGACTGTTGATGAAATTCTCTTCAATTTTATTTTTAGCATCCATTCTTGCCGAGCTAAAATTGGCAAAAGCTGATGTAGTAGGGTAATTTCCAACGGAATATTCACTGACATACTAAATTCCTTAACAGTAGCAAATATCAATTCCATTTAATCTGCTATAATGATTTGGAAGAGTGAAATATATCAAAATAACATATAAAAAGGAATATTCAAGATAAAGAACATGATATAAGTAAAAGATATGAATATTGGAGGAACAAATCTAAAGTGAACCGACCTTGTGATCAAAATGGGATTAAATGGGTTATAGTGAATGAATTTGCTGAAGTGTTTTGTTTTCTAAAATACTGTAAAGAAAATTTACACCTTCCTTGGATGTGCTAATGCTTGAACTTCCAGAGAATACAGAATGGATGTTTGGGTGGTTGAAGAGTTTGGAGAAGATGAGTATCATGTGGTATAAGGAAAGTAAAAAGAGAATTAGGGATGTTTGCCGGTTTGGTGTATTATAAATATCTTCTTAATTGTGAATCATGTTGTCACACCTCCTTTTTCCGGCTTTACTATACCCCGAGGAAGGGTATAATAAAAAAGGAGTTTTCCAATTAAAGGACAATCGAAACGGGATTCGTTTTATTTAAGGTTTAGAGTCGCCACTTGGGAGATTATGGTGTCCCAAGTCACCGGTTTGAATCCCGAATCGAGGAAAGGGTTTGACTCTGTTTAACAGTCGCGAACCAGAAATCCGGGTAAGGAATTCTGTTAACCCGGGAGAAGGTGTTAGGCATTCCCGAGTTCTGTGGTTCTAGCACAGTCGCTCAACTGCTATATTTGGCTAAAAATCCGATTTTACCACATGTTAAAGCCTATAGTGCAATTTTAGAATTATTTACCGCTTTTAGTCAATTTATTATTTTTATTTAAAAAAATGAACGTCGTTTAAGAACGTGTTTTCAGATCACGTCACATGAAATGCACCCGGATCCTCGATACAATCTTATTCGACGTTTTCGGATTTGGATTTGGGTCGCATGAAATGCACACCCGAGTTTAGGAAGTTAAAATTATTAAATAACGCGCCTAAAAGAAACTACGCGTTTGTACTTTGCGAGGGCCATGAAAATTCGCTAAATGGAACGCCTCGATTTCTAAGGATAAACAGGATTAATTAAACGAGGGTCATGCATTTTGAAATTTATTTGGCACGGCGCACCTCATTTTATTCTAACCGAAAGGTCTTACTCAACCGAAATAAACTACGGATATCCATGAATTGTTTTTAGACTACTTTGAGACTGTTGATGGTAAGGCTCTTGAATAAGCTTGTGGAAAACAACTTTAGCACAATCCTAACTGAAACTATTAATGTGAAGCAAAAGAAAACTATAATCATATTAATTTTACAATTTTAATCGAATGTAATTGCTCAAGCATTTAAGACTCAGGAACCATAAAGATCTGTATTGCAAGAAGTTAAGAAAAGTTGGAATTGATCAACTGCAAACAGATTTGTAGTAAACGTAAGCTCACTCTGTTAAAATCAATTATAAGCATGAGCTTCAAAACATAATTAAAAAAAAAAACCATTCTGTCTAAACTGGAATTGGTAGTAATTATACAAATAAAGACATACTAACCAGTACGACAAAGCTTAGCTTAAAAACAGAACAATTATCAAAATTGAACATATACTCTAAAGAACGGTCAAAATATGAGAGGGAGCAATTACGAAATGATATGAGAAGGAGCAATTACAAAATACAACATCCTGGAGAAGAAAGCTCAAATATTAGATAAAATGCTCTTATATTCATCAATAAAGGGGTAAATTACAACACTCTTTTGGATTGGTACTCATACCTGGAATGCAAAGAAACTTGAACGCCAAAACAGAGGCGAGTTTCCACTCCAAATCTGAGCGAAATCAGCGCTAAAAAAAATAGCAGAAACCGCGAACTTCCACCATAAACGACAGCCTTCGAATCAACAGCGTATCAAACCTCAACCAGAGCTCCATCGGATTTCACGGTTATATTTTTTTTTTTT